>NCQT01088019.1:20747-38114 GCA_002740465.1 Stenocereus thurberi | reverse complement strand
TTCTAATGAGTCTTCTATTAGCGACTATTGCAGGCTTACCCAGACTGTTCTTTCTTTGCCCCTTATGAAAGGCTTTGATGCAGATTTTTTATTTAGGGGTTGAAAAGTCAATAGTAGCCCATCTAATAGGCTACGAGTGCGCTTTGTTTTGTACGCTGATTATGCGTTATGGCGTCACATTATGAAAACAAAGGACCTTCAACCTGAGCTTTTGCGATGGTACCTTCGACTGAAGAAGTTTGACTATGTGGTTCGTGACAAAGTCAATATCCATGCACTTACCTATTCGGAACAAGCATAAAAAAAGGATCAAGCTCTTGACCTGAAAAGAGTGCTCCTTGGGAGACAACCCAAACTCTTTTCCTTTTTTCTCTTTCTTCCTTGGCTTTGATTTTTACTATTTTTTTTAGTGTGAAAAAAAAAAGAAGGGAGAAAACACAAAAAAATATGGAATAAAATGTTTGGCACCAGGACCAAGGTACCCAACACTGCGGCCATGGGGTGCGAACCCAGAAAAAAGTCAGGACCAGCAGACACCACAAGGAGATCGTGCTAAACGCCACGGTCCGTGGTATCCTGCTACAGCCCACGGTCTAGGTCTTTGACCGTGGTGCCCCTTCACTTTCCCTCACAACTTCATCTTCTTCACAGCACCCTCTCTCTCTACCTCCATTTTTGGAGTCACTTAGCGAACTTTGCTCACTAGTTGTATTTTTCAATCCCTGATTTAACCCCCTAAAATTGTAGCACAAAGCTTGTAACTGACAATGAGCAGTTAATAGGAATTATTAATAAATAATTAATCATACCATAACCACCCATTTAATGTGGGTTGTCAATGTGACCATTACATTCAATCAACATTGATTAAAGCAAAGGTCGATGATACCTTACTTGAGAAGGTGATCATTAAGAATTAGCATGGGTCATTGATTGAACAGAGGGTAATAATTGACTGGAATCCTATCAAGTTCTCAAATTGTAAGGTCCACGGGCACATGACAGGAAAATGTAAGAAGAATCAAATTACTTGGGTGTAGAGGCAATTGGTTTACAAATTGGACTTGAAGTGATAGATGAATAGAAATAGTAGAATATAAAAGAAGAGCAGTAGAAAAATAGCATAGACACTGAAGAACTTGTTCTAATTACGTAAACTTTACCACCTACTAGAGCTTCTGATTGTGAACAAGATATGGCTATAGTGTGGAATATTTGTGGTTGCTAATATCCACTCTTGAAAATGGTTAGCAGCATCGCTTCGAATATAAAGGTGCTAGTAAAGGGGGCTCTCTTTGCAAAGAATTGTTACACAACCTGAAAAAAGGAGCTTGGATATGGGTTGCTGGAAACAAATTAGGAGTGAGAATGTACCCAAAGCATATGAGAATTTGTATAAAGAATGAGGTCATGTCATGAACAATGGTGAGCATTCAAGATGTAGAGTTTGGATTTTTGGAATAAAGATCGCGGATATAGTGATTCTATACTTAATAGTATAATTCACAGATTGTAACCCATATGGAGGGATTTCTAGTATTGGTATAATCTTTATCCATATTAATGGAAGTAATTTATAGGTAGATTTAAACCATTTGGCCCTTGGTAGTAGTAAGTCTTGGCTTATCCTTGGCAATTTTGATAATGTCCAGTGCATTGAAGACAGAATTAGAGAAATTCTAATTCACCTCCTGATTATGCTAATTCTCATTAGTGTATTGAAAATTGTGGCATAGTGGAGCTAAAATAGATTGGACAACACTATACTTAATGTAATAACCATATGGATGGTACAAGTTCTAAAATTGATAGAGCCTTTAGAATGAAGCTTGGATTGATTAGTTTGAGCTGTTTATGTTCACTTCTTTCCCTCGTGGATGTGTTAGACCATGCTCCAACATATGTTCGACTAGATGCTAGAAAGTACAAGAGGAGGCGGAGGTTCACAAACTTCAATGTGTAGGCTTCTTCTCCAAATTTTGAAGGAATTGCTAGTGGAACATGTATGAAATCAAAAGATTCACAGCCAAATAATGTTTTAAATGTGCGGGAAGTTACCAGCGTTATAGCATAAATTAAAGAAATTAAATAATGACGAGTTTCATATGGTGGGTATGCGTGTTAAAAAGTTAAGAGCCTACTACATTAAGTACAACATGCACTACCTCGAATGGACTCATTCAATACTGAGCTACAAAACCAAGAGAGATACATTCTAATCGAACTCACTATCAAGAATGATGTAATGAACTTTTTTTTTAAGATAGTAAAAAGCAGTAAGGTTGATTGGATTATGTACGGTGACCAGGTTACAAAGCTATTCTATTTCTTCTTGGAATAAAAAAAACTATGGGAATTGTGCGATTATTGTAAGAGATGAGATTGATGTGGTGAGAACATATATGAAATCAAAAGAATTTTTCTTAGATTTTAGAAACCACTCCTATGTGCATCTGCTATTGCAACAAGGACAATAAATCCTAAAGCTATTGAAATAAGGATATGCTGAACATAGAATTTCAACTGTAATTAATTAAATCCTTCTCTCCTTAGGATGTTAAAGAGGCTACGTTTGCAATTTATTAACACAAAAGCCCAACGCTAATTGGTAAGTGGCTTTTTTTAAGAAAGTATGATGACACATTGTTGGAAATGAAATCATTCAAGCAACATTAGATTTTTTTGGTAGTGAAATTTAAGTCCTATTGAGCAGTTGAATCCTATAATGTTGACATTAGCCCCAAAGGTGAGCAATCGCCTAGCAACCTTTGAGTTTCATTCGATTACCTATTGCGAAACCATCTATCATTGAGAAATGGTTCCGGCATTTGATTCATTTATATAAAAGGAAAAATGCACTTCCAAGGTGTTGAACAAAACTTGACCTGTAAAAAACACATGATTCCATTTCTTATAAGAGTTTGGCTTAGCTTTTGGAAGCTGCACCTAGATTATCTTGCTTGATGATGGTGGGCACCGTGACTAACTTTACAATAACCTAAACAGTGAGGTACTTGGAACCTTTGACAGCGCCAAGGGGTTGAGGCAGGCCGACATTACTTTTTCGAGAACAAGAACAAAGGCTTAGGCACTACAATTTATGTAAAAGGACAAATTTGGGTAGCTTATGCTTTGCAGATGACTCCATGATATTTTGTAAAGGTGTGATACATTCAATTGCCATGTGATTTCCTTAAGTTACAATATTGGTTGCAATTCGAACTAAGTCAATGGTATGCATCAATAGGGTACCTATAGCTACTAGAGATAGTTCTCTTGAGGAAATGCTCTTGTAATGGATATTCCTAATCAAGCACCTTGAAATGTCATTACCTCCTACAAAATGGAATGCTATTAAATGTTATTAGTTGGAGGAAATGATAAGAACAACTTGCAGATAATCACTATAAGGAATTCTTCTTATACAACAAACGTCCACATCATTAAATCCTTACTACTATACTCTAAATGAAAATTTAGTAGTAATTAATATTTATGATCCCTTACGCAGTAATCAAATAGATTTAACTAGTATGTAGGAGATTTCGGTTGGGAGCTGGGGATAAGAAATTGGTATCCTTGTGGCTTGGAGCAATGTATATGAACCAATTAAAGAGGGTAGGCTAAACATTAAATGCTGTATGAATTTGCATCTGGCTACAATGGGAAAGCTCATATTGGTTATGTCACATATAAATGATGTGCTTTTGGTGATGTGGATACACAAGGGTATTAAAAGGGCAAGAGCTTTTGGGATTCCAATCCCTCTAATTATGTACGTAAGTGTTGTCTAAGACTTAGTAAGATTAAGGAGAAATTGAGAGTATGCCATATTAATGGAGCATGATGGAGCATTGTTGATGCCAAATATACTTTACAATCATGCTCCAAATGGCTTACGGAAAAGAAACCAAAATTTAGATAATGGAGAATTGTCTAGTCTCCAGTCCTTGATCCTAAACATGGGTATATAATGTGCTTGCTAATACAAGGTATATTATTAAGTAGAGGAAGGCTAATGCATTTGGAAATGTAAATATCTGAAATGTAGTGTATATTTTTTGCATATGAGAACAAAAACTGCTGGGATCAAAGTAGATGAGATTGGATGCAATCGAAAATATCACAGAATGAGATAATAAGCAAGATAAATAAAATCAACACCTAAACACCAAAATCTACCAGAAAAAACCTTAATCGGGAAAACCCACGGATGAGGATGATTGAAAAATTCACTATGAGATTAGAGAGTATAAATTGATCTCAAAGCACTATGATTGAGAAAGAGATTAACTAGGTGATTACAAATTCACTTAAAATACTCTCACAAATCTAAGAAAATAGTAAATAATTTTTTATGTGGAAGAATAATGGTGATGAAGATTCTTAATAATGAGGATGATCAAGCTTGATGATGATGAGGATGATAAAGCTTGATGATGAGATGATGAAGCTTGATGAAGATATAGCCCTTAATAATATCACAGCTCTCTCTAGCAGTAAAGACATAATTACGCCAACACTAATGCCTAGAAAAGGATCAAAACAGACCAGAAAAATACATCCCAAGAGTCACTTAAGCACCATAGATCGTGGCCTAATTGCCAGGGGCCGTGGGCCNGGTCATAGAGGCCTTGTGGACCTAACTTGAGTGAAGCCAAGGAAAGATGCTGGGTTGACTTGGGTGAAAACCTGCTGGGAGTTACTGATTGATTGTGCTAAAGACTGAAAAAGAAGCTGCTGTTAGGCCACGAGAGGAAGCCCACAAGCTGGTGGAGAATAAGTTAATGTGGGTCAATGCACTGAGGGCATTGATGGGCCACGTCTGGGCCTTGTCTCACATGGTTGCGGCTAGAAAGAGAAGGGTGTTGGGCCATGAGCATAGTAAAAGCTGAGTCCACCCACTTTTCTTCTTTGTCTTATCTTAGCCCAATTAAATGAACCAAAGGTTATTAATATTTTGGGCCATTTCTCAACAGTCTCCACCTTAGACTAAAAATCTTCAATATTCGATACTGCTATATAACCCCAAAGGGTAGAGCTCCATAGGGTAGAGTCCGGAAGGGCTATTATAAGTTGTGAACTTCGAGTAAGTACATGCAATGCTGAAACTTAATAATAGGAAGTTGTCTGTAAGCAAATCTGCAAGATTATCCAATATATGAATTTTCTTTAGAACAACTTCCCTTGCAGCAATAACATCTTGAATAAAATGGTACTACACTAATGTACTTGGTCTTGGAATGATAAGCATCATTCTCGATAAGACGAATTGCACTTTGGCTATCAAAAAATACAATAGTACTTCCTAGAGCAATTCCAAGCTGAATAAGAAGACCTTATAACCATATTGCTCCTTTGTTACCTTCAGTTGTAGCCACATATTTGGTTTTAATAGTAGATAAAACTGCGATAGATTGTAAGGGTGCTTTCCAAGAGGTAGCTGCATATAAAGTAAAGATGTAACCAGAAATAAAATACCTACGGTCAAGATCATCACCATGATCAAAGTCAACATATCTAACAACATCTAGAGTTGTAGACTTGGACGCATCAAGCACCAAACATTTATTAAGAGAATCCTTTGCATAACGAGGAATCCATTTCATAGTATCCCAATGATCTTTACTAGGATTATGGGTAAAGTGGTTTATAACACTAACTGTATATGAAAAATCAGGTCCAACGCACACCATAGCATACATGAGACTACCAACTGCACTAGAATATAGAACATGAGATGTCTTCTCTATTTGCTCCACATATTTAGGAAAAGAATTAGATGACAACTTGAAATGAGCAGCTAAAGGAGGACATACTGATTTACCATCACTTATATTGGACCTATAAAGTACTTTTTCAAGATACTTCTTTCAAGATAAGTAGTGCATACTGGCCTTACGATCCCTACGTTTCTCCTTGCTAAGAATCTTCTTAGTTGCACCAAGGTCCTTTATTTCAAACTCATCACTAAGTTGAGATTTCAACTCGTTGATCAAGTACTTATCCTCAAAAGCAATGAGCATGTCATCAGCATATAGTAGCAAATAAACAAAGGAACCTTCCAATTGTTAAAAATTGACACAATTGTCATAATGACATGGTATATAACCTTGTCTAATCAATAAAGGCATCAAACCTCTTGTACTATTATCGCGGCGATTGTTTATGGCCATATGGACACTTCTTCAAGTGACACACAAGATTCTCCTAATGAAGAACCACAAATCCCTGAAGTTGTTTCATATAGATCTCTTCCTCTAACTCGCCATGGAGGAAAGCTGTTTTAACATCTAAGTGGTCCAACTCCAAATCAAATAAAGCAACTAAAGCAAGTAGCACTCTAGTAGAAATATGATGAACAATAAAAGAGAATACTTCATTAGAGTCAATACTTTCCTTTCAGTTTCAACCACGATCAACCAAATGTGCTTTCCACCCTTCATCTTCAACCCCAAGGATGCCTTTTTTTCTACTTGTATATCCGTTTTGCAGTCAAGGCATGGTGGCTTTTAGAATATTAACACCCAAGTCCCGTCTTTATTGCAAACTCTCTGTATCTTCTTGCATTGCTATAAGCCAATTTAAGGAGTTAAGACAATAGATAGCCTTTGAATGAGTTGAAGGTTCAACACCTTCGGGAGTCTCTTGTGCAATGGCGAGAGCATATGCAATCAACTCACTCTCATCATTGATGCTATAATGAGCGGGCTTTCTGATTGTTCTCCTCAGTCTATCACAAGCAATAGAATATAAACCCTCCACCTAAGGCTCATCGAAACATGAGGTACTCGAATTTGGCTCATCAATATGGTCCTCATCACTAGAATGAGGTAAAGAGGATGTAGTACCTCCACCGTGAGTAGGAACCTCTAGCTTCACCTTATCACTAGTATCATGTTGATCATCTGCACCATTAGAAGGCATAGTAGAGTCTTTCCTCGGAGAAAACATAACAAACTCATTAAATATAACATCCTAACTTTGAATGACTTTCTTAGAACCAGGACATGATAAACGATATCCTTTGGACTCAGATGTATAACTGAGAAACAAGCACTTAATAGCCCTAGGAGCTAGCTTCCCATCATTGATATGAGCATATGTAGGACATCTAAATATTTTTAAAATAGAATAATCAATAGGATTGCCTAACCAAAGTTCTTTAGCAATTTTGAAGCTGTAAAAATAGCCTCGGCCCAAAAATCATGACGATGCCAAAAACCGACATTGGAGAGCATACAATGAGCTCTCTCTAGAAGGGTCCAGTAATTAATACATTCGGAAACACCATTTTGTTGAGGTTTCCCAACTAAGGTTTGTGTCTAGCAATGCCTTGAATAGCACAAAATTCATTGAAGTATGACTCACAAAACTCTAGACCATCATTGCTCCTAAGCTTTTTAATTTTCTTCCCAGTCCAGTTCTCAACAAGGTCCTTGAATTCTTTAAACAAAGGGAATGCTTCATTTTTATGTCTCATGAAATAAACCTAGACCCAACGAGAGAAATCGTCTGTAAAGTCAACACGCAGTGTTTTCCTCCAAAAGGAGGAACTCTAGAGGGACCCTATAAATTAGAATGAGTATAATCTAGGATACCCTTGGTATGATGTTTTGCAATCGAAAAACTAACTGTACTAACCAAAAACACAATGATCACAAAGTCACGTTTGGACACCAAGAAGACCTCTCTTGCTTAGGATAGTCAAGTCTTTCTCGCTCATATCATGCTAGAGCCTATCATTCTAGAGCATTGTAGGAACGAGTGAGATGGACTTTGGATGAGGAAGTGGTGTCAGCTTCAGAACCTATCATTCTAGAGCCTTGTAGGATCTAGAGACTTCCACGTCTCACACCTTTCACTAGAGCAAGTACACCTTTGGAGATGTTTGTCATTGGAACACAGTTCAAGGTCAAAATATTACAATAAATTAGATTTTACATCCTCAAAGGATAATGTCTCATTGTTATATATAACAAGATTTCCGTGAAATGCTTATAAAAAGGGAGTAATGAGACTACTAACAAAATAGCTTTGTCCTCGTCCTTAATTTTGACATCCATACTTTCCAAAGCAATAAGAATGGAATTAAAATCGTCAAGGTAATTTTGAGTAGGAGTACCTTCAGCCATAGAGAATGTGTAAAAATGTGCTTTGAGACGGATTTTGTTGGTGAGACTTCATCATAGACAACGCTTCTAATAGAAGCCAAAGATTTGTCATGGTCGATCTTGTAAAGGACCTCATAAAGGACATGAGATGCTAAACATAGTTAAATGCTGGAGAGTCCCTTCTCATCAAGATCCTCCCACTGCTTATCTGTCATGGACTCGGGCTTATTGCCTTTACCACTAAGAGCTTTCTTCAATCCGTTCTATGTAAGAATGACCATCTTTTGGACCTTTCAAATGTTAAAGCTTATCCTGCCATCAAATTTGTGAATATCAAACTTCGCGATGATTACTATCCTTGATCCGAGCTCTAATATAACTTGTTAATATCAAAGTAGATGAAATTGGATGCAACAGAAAATATCAGAAAATAAGATAATAAGAAGATAAATAAAATCAACACCAACACACCAAAATTTACGTGCTAAACCTAAATCAGGAAAAGACCACAGGTGACAATGATCGGAAAATTCACTATGAGATCGAAGTGTACAAACTGATCTCAAAACAATGTGCTTGAGTAAGAGATCAATTAGGTGATTATAAATTCACTCAAAATAGTCTTACAAATCTAAGAAATATAGTGAATAATTTTTGCTAAGGAAGAATAACGGTGATGAAGATTCTTGATGATGAGGATAATCAAGGTTGATAATGGGGTCATGATGCTTGATAAAGATATAGCCCTTAAATAATATCACAACTCTCTCTAGCAGTAAAGACACAATTATACTGTCACTAATTCCGAAAAACAGATAAAAACGGACAAAAAAAATATATCCCCAAGAGTCACTTTGGCACCACGGACCATTAGCCTAGCCACAAAGGCCCCGTGGACCCAACAGGAATGAAACTGAGCAAAAGATGCTTGGTCACCCTAGGTCAAAGATTGTTGGGAGTGGATGATGGCATGTGCTGAAGACTGGAAAAGAGGTCGCTGTTGGGCCGTGGGAGGAAGCCCAGGAGCTATTGGAGATTGAGTCAAAGCAGGTCAACACGCTGAGGCCATTGATGGGCTTCATCTAGGCCTAGTCTTACGTGGTAGCGGCTACAAAGAGAAGGGCGTTGGGCCATGATCATAGCTGGGCCACTTACCGTGCATAAAAGCTGTGTCCCCCCCCCCCTTTCTTCTCTCTTGTTAAATCGACCAAGGGTTATTAATATTTTTGGGTCACTTCTCAGCAAAAACCACTCATTTCTTCTTTTAATGTTCATGAGCTAGAAATTATTGGAGAAAGTGTGTCACTAGATAGGCATCAATCATCACAAAACCTAACACCAATTGGGTTACATGTTGTAAAAAAAGGATGGGATTGTAATAAGGAAACATGTAACATATGTAATCTTTTTTGTGTGTGTGTATGGGTGTATGCCACATAAGGATTTAAATATGCGGAAGGCGTTCAATGGGAAAACATGACAAATATAGTTGACATTGCAGGGGCTTAAAATTGACATTAAAAGATCAATTGGACTATGCCTAAAAAAGAAACAGAAGAATAAGGATAGGGTTTGGACAGAACAATTAAAAGCATGTACGAAACTGTCTTAAAAAATATAAGGGTGGAAACCACTCTTAGAAATTGGGTCACTTGTATATTTTTTTTACTTAATTTTGATTCAAAAATGCTATCATAGAGTTATGTTCTTGGTGATTGAATAAGGAATTTACCTTTTCATCAAGATAGTATTAAAGTTATTAGAGCATTTATAAGTTTTTATAGATTACATAAGTTAATTAAATTTATAATAAGTTATGTAAAATTTTATACGTATACAGCATAAGTGTCACAATGATCACAATAATATAAGTTTTATTGCAATTTCTTGTCAGACTATTAATATACTCTTCATGACACTTTAAGGAAATGGTGGATTAATAAGTTCATTATATAGAATACTCTATTTAATAGGAAATTACACTTATTGTTTGTCGTTCTCTACTTTTTATCATTGTTGTATGTACCTTTTGTAAGTGCTCAAGTGTTCTTTGTCCCCTAAAGCCAAAGAATATGAAAGCACAATACAAAAGGAGAAAATGCATTATCAACCATTTCTATGATAGTGAGACATCCTGAGACACATAACAAATTTGTTATCAAAGTAGATTGCGTATGTCATGTATCACTCATAGTTTCTTTGCCAAGAAAGCAATCAAAATTTTAATAAATCACTTATCAACACCCCTAGCAATTCTTCAACTTTTAAAGACCCCTACTTTGGTCATGTGCAATAAGCACAAAATTTGCACTTAGTGCATTTGTTAGAGGTAGTGACATATACTACTCTTCAACTAGGTTAAAAAAAATTCTAAAAACTCAATTTTTTAAATATTTTCTTTCACAAGCTTCAATGCAATGCGCAGATAATTATTATGCACCTTCTACGGTGAGGTGGTAACTGAAATATAAAAAAACTAAACTAAGCCCTATTTTTTAATCCTATATTCAATTTGGCGACTTCAAAAGTCTATACATCAAAAGCCACTCTGCTCAACAATGTCTTCAAAATTGGAGAACCAGGTGTAGGGTTTAAGGAGACAATGAAGAGATTTTTATAGTGTTAATATATCTCAATAATGCCTAATAAATCTCATAAAATCTTGAAGTAGTGCGAAGAGAAGGGTGAATTGTGGTGAATTTTTGTTCAAAGTATTGAAGCTGGGGCCTTGATATGAAAAATTTTGGGCATTTAAATAAGTTAAAGGTAACAAATTAACCTTCATCCGCTAAACATTCTTTATCTATGATTAGATCAGCAGGGAAATTCGAAATTTGAAAGCTTCCGAAAAAACTAGGCTGGTGCTTAATGGCAGTATGACTTTTGATGTCTTGATGCTTATTGAATATTGGTTTTATTTCGTGATGACTAGTAATCAAATTGGTGCTTTATAAGGTGAATGTCTATGCTATGACGCTTGCATTTGGTGTTTGATANNNTGATGCATGTTTCTCCCATGTTCTGAAATTGGTGATTGTATTTATCTATTCCCTGTTCTTTTCCCTTGACTCCTTATGGGATAGCTATAGACAGGAACTAAGTATAGTGTAATGCTTCATTAGAAGGAACGGAAGGATGTTACAGGATAAAGGAACTTTGAAAGGTATGTGATCATATAGTTGATTATGGAAGCCAGAGAATTTCTTATAAGGGTCCTTGGTCAAGGGCCAAGGTATTTTGATACGTATTTACATCTCCACATATGCCCAAACAAAATTGGCCTCTTAGTAGTGCAAAGGAACTATGTTATTAAATATATCTAACAAATATCTTGGAAAGAATTAAATTGTGTTTTATATAGAGGCAAAGAAAAATCCAGCAAACGTAAGTTCGATTGCCGTGAAACTGGATGGGGAGAGAGATACAATTGAGTAAGCATAAAATAATAATGAGAGGTCCATTAATATCAAGAAAACGTTAATGATATATACGAAGAAAGGGATATTTATTTCGTGGGACCATATTAGCTACCCTTCTTTGAATGATCAAACTTTTGGAAATAATGACGATTTTGACAATGAAAACCAACAAAAGCACAATGAAGATGAAAAGTCAAGCGGGGATCTTGATGAGAACCTCTCTATTTCACATCCCAACTCCCTGCATCAAGCGCATATATGTTGCAGAGAGCCTTTTGAGTTCAAAATAGCAAAAGAAGTAGAGTTTTTGAAAAAGAAAAGGGCTAACGAGTAGCAAAAAGTCCATCTCTTCTATAGCTATAGGGCTTCGAGCTGGTACATAAGCCTCAAAACAAAGCCATCCAACAAGGATTGGCCTTAGACTTCCATTTTTTAGAATATACGAATTGCATTGCTGTATCCTATAGCATAAGTTTGCTCAATACACGAGGGAAGCTTGGTTGTTGTTCATTGTTGAAGAGGGGAGAACGAACAGGTGCCACTAGTCGTAGATGCTTGCTTAAGTCTAGGTGAAAGTGGCCTAACCTTTGCATTGAAAAGATAATTCTTCCCATTTTCAAATCCAATCTCGATAGAGGGTACATCTTGCACATCAATCCCTACAGGTTGAAACTCATAGGTGGTGAGCTACAGTGAGATCCCGTTTTAGGGTGAAGTTTTAAGTAGAATGGAAGGTCTGGTACTACTGACTTGACAACTGGACTGGCCTCCCAATTCTCTTGTCAATAGAGATTTATGCAACTTGTGTACAAATGCACAACTTATCACAGTAGCATTGGAGGATGTCTCTGTAGGGATTAGGGTAAATTTAGACCACTTAGAAACTAATTTAGTTCATATATTAAACTAAACTGAGAGCACTAAACAACTAAACTGAGAGCAGTGAACAACTAATTATCACTAATTCTAATCTAAATATATATAATAATAAATTAACTAAACAAAGTCAATAATTAATAAAATCAAATAAGACATCAATCAAATTAACTTAATAAATGGGATAGGAGAAGTTGAAGAATGTTTAATAACATAAGCTTCATCTTTAAAATCTGCTACTAATCACTACTCTTTCTCCCTCCCCCCCCCCTCTCTCTCTACCAACATACCTACCTACCTACCTGCCTAGTTTAATAAATAATTAAGGGAAATAAAATGCAAACAAAGATGATCTTAAAAGAAAGTGTAACAGGGAGTATATATGGCTTGTCGCATCATGGCAATGGAACGAGCGTGNCAGTAACACCACCTACCATGTTAGCGCAAATAGATAGTTGGGACTAGATGTTGTAGGAATTTGGCATGGTCGTGCAAGGTGATATGACCAAGTTATTGGTTGCTGAAGGCATCGTGACCTAGGGACCCCAATCCTTACCTCGCGTGAGTCATTGTTCTTTCGAGTTTGTCTTAGTAAAGTTTGCATTTTGCAACAATGAGTACGGTGACCACAATGTGTTATGAAGATATAAAATCTTTATGGAAAAAAAAAAGGTCTTCGAAAACAAGCCCACAATCCTGGGTGGGGACTAACTTGACTCTAAGCCACTAGCCAAGAGTTGAGTCCAAGGGTGAAGGGACATTCGATGTTAGGGACTTAAATCTTCCCATCGATATCACCTATTGAACAATGGTCTTTACTATTGTTAAATAAGAGAACATCGAAATTGAAATAGTTCCATGCAATTGTCATGTTTCAGGCAATTATTGATTTTCTCATGACCTAAGCATCAAAATGATTAGCTTTGTGGTACTGTTTTAGACTCATTCAGATTTTCTTACTAAGGAACTGATGCAAGAAAGTGATAAACTTTGGCAACCACTTCGTTTTATACGTAATTGTACTAATTAATGCAAATATCTATAAACCACAAATCATATCATGATGTAGCAAAACATTCAAGTTAATTTGGTTATTATCTTGTTTTAAGAACCCTCAGGACTTACCTCAACACTGGTGAAGCAAGAATAATTTCCCAAACGATCTAACCTTTTCCCAGTATGAAACGATCTAGTCCGAAACGTCTTTTAAGGAGTTGGTGACTATGGATGAAGAGATGAGAAGATATGACTTATAGAGCTAAATTATGGAGATTTGTCAGAGGAAAAGCCTAAACTCCAAGCAACAACAATCGCCTAGAGCGAGATCAAATTCTGTAACAAAGGAGAAAGGACACTAGAAGAAGAAGTTATATGTGTCTGTTCCTTGGAGGAGCAAGGACTCCTTTTATAGTGGTAGGGGGTGAACCTACCCCTCTAGGGTTTAGAGATTCCACAAAAGTCATATCCCAAAAGATAGACTTGAAGTAGATCATGGGGTGCAAAAAGAGGATCAGTGGCCTACTGTTGACAACATGACAGTGCTGCTTAGTCTAGGCGATAGGGAGACTTCTACCTCGTGCACCAAACGTTGTGGGGTGTTCGGCTTAGTGGCCTGCCACTGGGCATGGGCTTATGCTAGGTTAATTACAGCGATGTGGAGAGCATGATTTTGAGGCAATGCACCACCCCACTATTTTGTCCCCTGGTATTCTGTAACGCCCTGAAATTTTTGTTACTTATTTTGAATTACGTGCAAGATGTAAATTATGTGTATATTGTACGAATTTTATTTTAGACACATATGTATGTTTTCCATTATTATTATTATGTTTTTGGGAGTGATTATTAGTAGTATTTGCCCCCCAAAAAAAGGAAAGAGGAGTTAAAAAAGATGGCTTGATCCAAAAAAAAAAAAGAATTGGGGATGGGGGGTTTTTTTATTTCATGTGATATTCATCAAAAGGGAGGGGGCCTTCTCTTGCTTTCTCAATCCCAAACACACGCATAGCCAGAGAGGGAAAGAGAGGAGGAGGAGGAGGAGGAGGAGAAGAAGAGGAGGGGAAAAAAAGAAAAAGAATTGAATTTTGATTTTGTTTGCAAATTCAAGGTGAGTAATTCTTGTTTTCTTCAACCTAAAACTGATTAACGGAAGATTATGTAAATGATTTATGCTTGCATTGAGGATTAAATTGAAGATTGAAGTCTTGATTTTGATAATTTTAGGGTTTGATAGATTGGAAAAGTAATTGCAATTGATAGAGACTCACCCTAAAAGTTCATGTTTATTTGTGATTTTTAGGTTATGTGGATGTGAAGATTGATAGATATGCTATGAATTTGTTTGTATGTATGCAAAACTATGGATTTTTGGATTGATTATTGGTGCTGGAAGAACAAGAGAGTAGAAAAATAGATGTTGAATTTTCGGATTCTACGCATAGTCTACCACTATTTGTTTTTTTTATGAATTATTGGCTAAGCGAAAAATTCTGAACTTTTTATTGTAGATTCGTCACTCTGCAATTCTTTGTAAATGTTCATAAATTTTTGATGTGTGGTTTGTGAGTTATGAATTTTTGATTGAAACTACCCTTTTATGTGATGTGAAAATTCCGATGATGTTTGAATTACTGTGAGCTATTGAGTTGGAAACAAATTGTGAAACTTTTACNGCAGAATATGCATGTTATTGGGAAATTTTAGGTAAAGTTTCATGAATTTTGGATGTTTAATTCATGAGTTATGAACTTTCAATTAGAACTATCATGTTTTAGTGCCAATTTTGATTGCTCTTCGAATTTTCTGGCAATTATTCGCTTGGCCTAAAATTCTAAAAATTTTAATATAGGTGCTCTATGATGTTTGTAACTTTTATGGAAATTTTCATAAATTTGAGGAGTGTGCTTCATGAGTTATGGATTTTTGATTGGAACTATTCTGTTTCAACATAAAAGTTCAGGTGTTGTTTCAATTTTTGTGGAGGATTGGCTTATTGGAAAATTTTAAAAATTTATATGGTATATTCTTCTTGATATTTGGTATTTTTGTGCAGAGTTTTGTGAATTTTGGATATGAGGTCATTGCGTTATGAAATTATGAGCAAATTGACATATTTAGTGTAATTACGAATTGTTCGTATGCACAAATTATATATTGATCATGTTTGTGATGATTTTAGGTGTTGAAGCAGTAAGGTATTGTTATGGATTATTTGAAACTTGTGAAAATTATTTGGGTGGAATTGAAAATAAAATTATGATTATATGGATTATGCAATTTCGATAAGTTATGTTTTTGGGGAAAAAAGATTCATGTCCTGACAGAGGCCATTAAGAGCGCTCTAGAGCTATGGCCATTGAAGTAGTTGTCTTTATATTTAGAGCTGGGTGATTCGATGGTTGATACCTTGAGTGGACGCTACCTGGTCCGCCAATTGACTCTTCAGTTTATGTTATGTTGGAGCTGTATGGGTCCTTGGCACTCCAGGATATGAATATGACTCAACAGTTTATGATTTGAGGACATCTATGAGCGTTAGGTGCTTGGTTGGGGGTGAGTTACGGCTGGTCCACCATTGGTTGGTACCATATGAATGAGCTGTAACTGGGCCACTTGGATGTGTTTGTCACCCTTGTGTTGTGATGGTTCTTTGTGTGAGTCATAAGAGTATTTCTCCTAAACTAAAAAGGCTTGCATTCAGTCAAGAATATGTGATACGTTATAAAATTGATTTTAGCTTAGATTTGGACTTTGGATATGATATGAAATTGGTTTTGGTTTGAATTTGGACTTGTTTTTGGATTTGAAGAATCATTCAGGATATTTATGAAATTGTGATCGATTTGAACCATATGTGTAATCAATAAATATGTTTAAAGAAATATATTATGTGTTTAAAGCATGTACGTGGAGTTTTGAATGGAATATGCTTTATGTATGCACTAAGTATGGTTACGGGCGGGTCATTAGCATGATTTAGCAGGCTTTGCTTTCTTTTGGACTTCAATGAGGATTAGGAGCCCAAAGGACATGGTTGGTATGGGATAAGTATGGTTAGTTTAGTGAATAGACTAACAGCAGTGTTTATTCAGGAACTTAAGCGAAATCGAGAGTCCTTGAAATGTACCTGGTATGGGACAGGTACGACTAAGTTAGTCTAATTGCGTACCTCATGACAAATATGTGTGTGTGTTTGTGAAGCTCGTGAACATGTTGGATATGAAAGATATGAGTTTATTTCGATTTTCGAAGCATAAGCATGTTATATTATTGCCTTCTACATGCTATATGATATGTTTTGTCTATATATCATAAGATACATGCATTGCGTGATTACGTGTTAATCGGTTAATGTGCAAAGTGTAACAACAGGGACGGTAAGGGTTATTTACTGGGCTCGTGGAGCTCATGAAATCATCATTTTTTAGGTTTTGGAAGCAAAAAGAGACTACATGAGCATTGAGAGAGCTAGCTAGCTGTGAAATAATTTCGAAGAACCTAGTTGGAAATACATGCCTCATTGTATGTTTATGTTATGGGTTATGTTTAGTGAATATAGTTCTGAATGTATTTCTGGGATTGCACATGTGTAAGAACATTATAGATATGGTTTAAGTATGTATGTAACGCATGTTTTAGATTGACCCTCCCGAACTTTAGTTGTATTTTGATAAGAGCGTCCGCTGTTATCACCTATTAAAAGGTTAATTATGGTTAAGAAGTTTAAATAGCCTTGTGGATGTTTCAAATCGGGCATCCACAGTGGTGACGCGTTTGCCCCCTTCGGGCGGGATGTTACATATTCTAACCACGAAGTTCATGGTTTACCATAAAAAATATATTTTACACCCTTTTTCAATTCACTTTTTATGTTCCTAAACTTTAAGAGAAAAGAAAGTGAAAATATTTCTCAAATGATTTTTAGTAATTATCTTATTTCTGGGCTACATTCAAAGATC
>NCQT01087999.1:2433-12831 GCA_002740465.1 Stenocereus thurberi | reverse complement strand
TTTGTTGTGCGAAAAGCATATTATCCATCATAGACTCTAAGTTGGATTTTTAGGTGCTTGTTGAGGATATGATGATATTTAAAATCGAACTGGGGGTCTAAAATTCGTTTGGGGCACGAGCGGGGCATTAGACATCTAAGAGAAATTGGAATGATTTCTCCAACAAGGATTATATGTGCCAGAGAAAGGGTCATTTGTTGGTCTAGGGTGGTAGTTGCTCACATAGTTGACCTATTCACTTACATCTTAAGCAAAAGGACTATCCACTTGACAATGCATGGTCAAATGACAAACTCACCCACATATATCACATGATGAGGAAGGAGTACTTGAACTAATAGAATTAACATTAAAGTGCTCCAATTTTTGAGACATAGCATCAAGTTTAGAAGAAAGCATAGAAACAACATCTAATTCTCGCTTACCTTTAACCCACTTGGGTTGGACTCTCTCAGACGACTATTGAAAATTGTTAAGGGTCATCTCTTATATAAGGTTGTATGCTTCATCTTCAGTTTTGTTCACACAAGTACCTCCTGCTACTGCATCAACAGTAGACCTCAATGGTTGAGTGATTCCATTATAGAATGTTTGCACAATCATACATCTTTGAAGACCATGATGAGGGCATGATCATAAAAGGTCCTTTAATCACTCCCAGACTTCATAGAGCGTCTCATCTTCCTTTTGAGAAAAGGTAGTGATTTGATTCTGCAGGCTTGCCGTCTTACTCGATGGAAAGAACTTGGCAAGAAAGACTTCTGTAAGTTCATCCCTTGTCGTTATGTATCCTAGAGGCAACGAGTGAAGGCACACCCTCGCCTTATCCCTAAGCGAAAACGGAAATAGGCACAAGTGGATGATATCGGTGGAAACTCTGTTGAGGTTTAACGTGTCATACACTTCTAAAAAGACTGAGAGGTGTAAGTTTGGATCTTCTAATGGGGTGCCTCTGAATTGGTATTGTAATACCATTGATATAAGGGCTGGTTTGAATACTTCTACGGTTGGCCGACGATGCTTGAGAAAATGCCTTGGACTCCCGGGGTAACAAAATCTCGGGATGTCCTTCTTTGGTCACCTCCTGTTCCTGCCACTGATGAAGAAATTGCTTGAGCCTTCAAATCTTCGCTCTTCTACCCTGCATTTCTTTCTCCCAGAGTGAAAAGTCCTTTCAATTTCTGGATCAAATTCAAATGAAAATGGACTTCACATATAAAGGAGAAATCTGTAAAATTAGCAATAAAACTATTAATACAAATAAAAAAATATAAAGAAAAAGAAAAGACATGACAAAAGGCTTAGTTAATTTCTAAGTGCTAACTCAATATCCACAAATTTGGTCACCGGCAACAGCGCCAAAAACTTGACCCAATCCCGCAAGCACACGAGTGTTGTCATTTAGTGAAGGTATCATTCTCACGGACACCAATCGTAATCTATTGAGTTTTTTCCTATAAAAGTGCTAAGCAAGCAAATTTCAATAGAGCGTTTGAACGGCACTATAACTTAATTGGAAAATTCAATCATTTTAAAACATCTAGGGATTTGTTTCACCTTGTAAAGATGCGGATCAATGAAATATATCATGCACTTGATCTATAATGGAAGATTGAAAGGGGTGCAATCGTATTCAGAATTTAGTGTTTTTCTTTCAAAGTAAACTGAATTGCCTAAACTAATCAATTATCATCATTTGAAATGTCCTTGTTTAGTCTAAGTTATCGATTTTTGATGGCTAAAGGTCCTCTTAACAATCGAATCTCTCTCAAGTATTGCTAAGTCAAGTCCTATCTTGTCGATCAAATAGCAAGTTTTATCTTTCAGTCCTTTACTTAACTATTTACAATTAGCAAATAAATTTGGACAAACTTCAATAACAACAATTTTACACACAAGATAGAATTCAACTAATCCCAATCAACAACAAGCATAACTAAAAAAAAAAAGATGAGAGATTCCAACATCAATCCTTGGCTAATAATCACTAGACTGAGAAAACTGCTCACATATATTTAAATTAACAATAACTAAATAGAGTTTAAGAGAAGAAAACTTAGCATAACTGGAGATCCTCCAAAGGTTTCCCAACTTCACAAGCAAAATAGCAAAAGTACTAAAAATCTAAACTAAACTTAGAAAAATGGAAAAGCACAGAAAAGCTAGAGAGTAAGAGTTTGCTTTTCTACTGTGTCTCTCCTAATCTATTAGTAAATGGCCCTATTTAAAGAAGAACTCGATCAACCTCAGTAACATAACGAAGGAAAACAAATAGACCTACAGTTATGGCTTCACCACGGACCGTGACCTTCGCCACGGACCGTCCGTACTGAGTTCTGTCTCGATACTCTTCTATTCGTTCCTCCATCCACATGCATATTGACTTGGGAGGTGTCCGTGGGGAGTCAAGATACATTCATTTATGGTCAAATTTGGGTAAAATGGTCTAAAAACCTGTAAAATACAGAAAAAAATCATACCTAAGCATAAAACTGAAGACGAGTGCATAATATAGCATAAAACACTTAATTCTTCATAAAAATGGCACAAAATGACCTCAAAATAGATTGCACTTTGAGGACTAATCACTGAGCAAGGACAAAACACTCTGTAAAGGCTTGTGTGATTTGTGGGGCTAGTCGACGATCCTTAGAGTCGTTCCTCGTGACTGTCCCGGCCTGGGAGGGGGTCAAGACATTACAGAAGGTATCAGAGCTAACTCATGACCGTGAGCTACGCCAGTAGATAGAAGAGCCTTGGGCAGTCACCTAGTGAGGCAAAGATAATGGGATGGACCAATGGTCAAGAGGACTTGTAAGTTGATTGATTAGTGAGGCACAACGAGACCGTTGTGCACTTCAAGTTGGAGTGCCTGTAACACCTCGAGTGTGGCTTTATAAAAAAGAATTTTAAGTAATTATTTGTATTACCAAAGGTGCACCTTTTTTTTTGGGAAATCCACTCTTAAGAACTCTACAGTTAAGCGTATTTGCTGTAGAGAAATCTTATAATGGGTGACATCCTCGAAAGTTCACCAAGCAGTATGTGAGCGAGGACGAAACATGGCGGAAAGGCTTGTGGTAATTTATGAGGCCAATTGGTGATCTTTAAAGCCATTCCTAACGACTGTCCCGGCTCGGGAGGGGGATGGAACATTACACACCCTATCTATCTCTTTCTATCTGTCTTTATCTCTCTCTTTATCTCTCTCTCTCATTTCCGTAAACAACTATCTCTACCGTCACCAGCGACCTGCTTTGGCCTTTGCCATCACCTTGCCACCCATCCTAGTAGCCCGGACAACCATAAGTAGTGAAGCCAAGTCATTTGTTTCCTTTTCTTTCACTCTCTCTCTCTCTCTCTCTCTCGTCATTTCTACTTTCGTTACAACACCACCACCGACCACCATATGCCACCTATATTGCCACCACTACACTCCAGGCACCACCACCATTGCAATATGCTATCCAACCGCCCTACCCTTTATCATTTTGGTGGAAGTATGGCTAGGGTTGTCATGAGACCCTAACCTTGGCCTTGACCCCAATATGATTTTCTTTATATTTGTTATATTTTAATTTAATAATTATGATTTTTGATCTCAAAATTGATATTAAAATCTTATGCGTCATTTCTTATACTTTTCATATTCAAACTGTCTTGTTAGTTGAGTAATTAAATCCATCTAATCCTTCTCCTTTTCTATCTTCATAATTTCCAGGGTGTAATATTTAAATCTCATATTTCCTTGGCTTGATTTAAATTAGTGAGATTAGTTGGTATCAGTATGAAGTCTAAGTCTATAATGATGTGCTTGAGGCTATAGTTAATTGGTGATTGTGTTTTGGGATAAAAACTTAGGAAGAATTGTCACTGTTGTCAACTAGAACATATTGTGATTTTGGAAACTCATGTATAAATATTGGCTTGAGGAAAAATAATGAAAAATTTTGTGGAATCTATCTATGTGACTCCCTTATATCATGAATTTGGAATTGTTTTAATCGAAGTTAAAATCATAGAGTTATAGATTAGACATTTACACCGCTTTAGGACAGTCTGATAACTTTGTTGAATTTTGATTACTAATAACTATTAAAAATTATTGATTTTCCTAAAGTAAAAGTTGAAATAGACATTGTAAGATTTCTAGAATGGTCTTGATCTCCCTTATTAGATGTCTAGATCTTAAGGTACGCCCTCTAGAAGTTGGACCTAGAATCTCGACTCCAATCTAAAAACTAGATGGAAAAGCTTTGTAAAACTACAATTCTAGAAATTAATGAAAATTATTTTGAGGAGTTTAAGATACTCCTTGGGCATAAAAATGGGCTTCAAGGCAAAGTATAGGTCGTAGTCCATTTAAGTTTAAATTTGCGTTGAGTATAATTATCAATAAGAATGTTTTAGACTTATTTATGCCTAATTTAGAAACTTGAGCTCCAACGTAGGATCTGTATCTTATCAGCTAACAATCACGCCCTAACTCTCCTGAATTCAATATGGTTTTATGGGTGTAATTTATACTTTGTTTTGAATTGATGTTCAGGGGACCCTCCTGAACAAACAAATATTATGTTTGAGTGCTTTGTTGTTACTATTTGAAACATGGCGTAGAAACCATAGGTTTCCATTCAAAAGTATTTTGAAATATTGTTGGACCTTTTATTCGATCGGAATGGGCTATATGAAAGCTTGAACAACTGATCGTGCTCTTAAGGCATCAATATTATAAGTGAAATTAATAGGCGAGAGACGGGAGGTTTGCTCCCTTGGTCAAGGCATGTTACTCCTGATGGTAAGTAAGACATTATAATCTTCCCCGGGTAATAGCATCCATGGTTGGCGGTTATATGCTATCTGAATGGTGGGTGTAGGCTAAGTTTTTAATAACCACCCAACTGATGACAGGCTTTGAACTGGATGTGACAGTAATTAAATCGATTGGAGGACATGAGATTTAAGGAGGTCACTACCCTTCCTTTAAACCTGACCTAAGAGAAACATGAATGAAATTGGAATTCGGTCGGGTTGTTTGAAAGATATTTATAAACTTATTTGAGTTATCTTCCCTATCACCCCTAAAACTGTTTGAAATGAATTTGAATTATGTTTTGATTGTTGTACATGGTTGTTATTGAGTTCTTTCTCACTTTTCTAAATGTTTTATTTTTACGTGATGAGCGTGGGAATGGGACTCAAGTCTAGAAACAAGGCCACGTATTACACAGTACCTAGGGTATTATAAACTCTAAGTTCCATGTCCCTAGTTTTTGAATACTTTTGACTCTGATAACTTTGACTTTTGGCTTTACTTTAAAAATGAAATTCGTTATGCTAGATTCATGACACTTACCCTTGTGTTTTCTCACAAGAACTATGGCGATAGCACCCTATTAAGATGTATATTGTCACTTTAGGTTAAATATTAGTAATTAATTAAATTAAAATCTTGGGGGCATTATAATTTGTTAGTAGAGCATAGGTTTACAGATCTGATACCTTTAAGATATCATATTTTAAATGAATTGTTTAAAATTTACAGACTTAAGAACTTCGAGGAGAATAAGTGTGGGAATGGGTGAAGGGTTACATGCATTTACCCATGGTATGTTAGGAATGTATGCCTAGAGTACATTACGAATGTATGCCTTACTTTGTGATTACTTATGTTTAGGATGAATGACATGCAACATTACCCTTGCATGAGGGGGTTGATGTCTCCATGAAAGGATTACCAAGAAACTCAAAGTTGACATGCTTGAGCATATCCATCAAGTTGGAGTACCTATAGGTATATATATCAAAGATGTACCTAATAGTTGTTAAAGATTTGTGGATACTCAGGGACTTTTTCTCCTTTTGACCCTTCAAGGTGACCTAAAGTGGCATTATCGAGTAAATGAGTTACACCCTAAAGCTCAAGAGTTTCATGATTAGAGGAGATGTGTTTGGGCTGACTAACAATCAATTTGTATGGGGTTTGTAAGATTAGTGGAGGTGTAGAGGATGATGTCTGTATGACCCACCTCTTACCCCTACAAGCCAAGATGAGCTGTCTCCACCCATAGATGAGGATAACATTGAGAATTTTATACCTCAAAAACCAAACAATGTTAGGGAAAACCTAAATCTATAGAGGATGGCCATAAAGAATTAGAAGAAGACCTAAAATATGAGGATGTAGTACCATCTGCAATAGTTACTAAGGAGCAAAAGGATGATTCTTTAGGAGAAATGGATGAAAACCCCTTTGAGGAACCCAAAGAAGACCTTAAAGAAGAGCCAGTGGAAGAAAAAGACCTTGAAGAAGAGCCAATGCAGAATGGGGATCCTGAATAAGGAGACCTAGATGAACAGCTTGAGGAAGCACCTATAAAAGAACCTAAGCCTGGACCTGAATTTGAATATGAGGCTAAACTTGAATTTAAACCTATGATTACTCATTGGAAGTGGTAAAAGCATCCAGTAGATGCCTTTGATTAGTAGTTGTTGCTTAGTTTAATAATATTAGATTTCTAGAGATGGCATTTCTCTGTTACCTTAGTTTCATACTGAGGTAGTTGTTGGAATGCTAATGCAATAGGGATAATGAAGTAAGAATTATACACTAATTCTAAATGGTACATGTTTGACATACCTATTTAGTTTACACAAATGTGCTTGCTAATGTGATTCTTTAAGAATTGTGTGCTTGACCTTAAAATACAAAGTGGTGACATTAGTGATGTATAGATGTGACATATGGTCATGTATGATAAAAACTCAACTTTGTGGCCATTTAACTAATTTGCCTATTATGTATGATCCTATCTGGCATTGTTATATATGTCTTTTGCACACTTGTTCAATGACGGTAATGCAACCCAATGTGGATTGTTAATGTGTTGTAAAATATATGATGAGAGCTATTAGGAAAGAAACTAAGCTCGATTAACCCTCTTATAATCAGAATGTTGAAAAACAATGAAGCATCCTAAACTAGGCCCCAATCTAAACCAATGCCTTCGATTAACCTAGACACCACCATGGCTAGTTTAAGGCCAAGGCTACAAGCCTTTCGACCTAAAAATGAGGGAAACACTTCTATTAATGTTGACGAGGCGAATTTACTAACTAGGACGAATCTCACTAACCTGTTGCTTCTAGATCTCCTCCAGAGACAAGAAGCAAATGCAATGATAAAATAAACGTCTCCGGAAGACGACCAAAATAAAAGACAAGAAATAGTAGAGGATAGCTCATATGTGTTCAAATGGCTTACCAACCATAATCCATTCACATACAATGGTTCCCCCTATCCTAAGGCATTCGAAGATTAGATTCAAGGAATGTAGGAGTTGTTTGATGCAATGTTCCAAGGAATATGGAGTAGGATTTACTAGGTTTGCCTAAAAGATGACACTGACCTTTGGTGGGATACCGTTAGAAAAAGAGAGTACGAGCCTAGCTTTGGATGGAATAAGTTCAAGGAATTATTCAACAACTACTTTTACTCCTCATTTGTTTAGAAGGCCAAGGAGAATGAATTTATGAAGTTATAATAAGGGGAAGATAAGTGTACTAGAATATGCTTTCAATTATGGAGCTTTCTCTATTCGCTCCAACATATGTAGCTGATGAAAAGTTAAAGACAAACCTTTCTAAGGCAGCGCTTACCCTAGACGTTAAGAAAAAGATATCAGTGTGCCAGTATGCTCCGTAAGGCTAGGATATGTACAAAATAAATGTAAATGTTGAAATGGCAATTAAGAAGAAAAATGAGTTCTACAATGAGCAGCAAGGAAACTAAAGGAGGAGGGACCAGCGAAATGGAACTTCCAAAATCAGTGCAAAAAGCCTCAAGAGGGTTGTTATAATAACAATAGTAACAACTACTTATGCAATAGGAAGCATACGGACAACCGATTTGGTACAATCTACAATACTTGTAGGAAGCCTGGATATTATGCTTATGAATGTTGTTCTAATAAGGGATGCTATTATTTTGGACACCCTCAGTATAGCTAAAGGATTGCCCACACTGACCACCCTTTAGTGATCAGAATCATGGAGGACAATGATAACCCTGCTAAACTAAAGGTAGGCAATAAGCGAGTTAGAATAATCAAGCCTGAGCTCCTCAATAGAGGCCTCCAAATGTACTACCTAGTAACACTAAAAGCAAAGTTTACGTGATGCGAATAGAAGAAGATGAAGATGCTTCTAACGCAGTAACTATCATCTTTTCTATTAGAGCTCACCCTATTGATGTCTTAATTGATTTTGATATGACCCATGCTTTTGTTTTTGCTATACTAGTTAAGACTTTAAGGCTAGTCCCAATATCTAAGCACTCTATAATACTTGTGGCACTTCTTAATGGGAAGATAATGAGATGTGATGAGTTATATACAAATTAAACTACAATTAACTGTCATGATGTTCTTAGTTGACTTGCACAAACTTAGATTTGAGTGATTTCGATGTGATTTTGGCTATCAACTGGTTATCCGAATATCAAGCACAAAAAAATTATCTTAAATAGAAGATAAGCATAAAGGGACCTTAGGAAGAGAGGGTAGTTATAAGAGGAAAGTTTTAAAGTGTGGAGTGAGATTCGTCACAGCAATAGAAGCCCAAAAGCTATTAGGGAGGTGTTGTAAAGGTTTTTGTGCAATGTCTGAAGCTCCAGAGCCATCTCTTAAAGATATCCAATAGTTAAGGAGTTTCCTGATGTTTTTTCAAATGAGATCCCGGGTATGTCACTAATCAGGGGGGAGAGTTTTGCAGTGATATGATGCTAGGAGCAACCCCTATTTGTAAATCCTCATATAGGATGGCCATAGCAGAACTTAGAGAATTAAAATTCTAACTTGATGAATTACTCGAAAAAGGGTTACATAAGGACAAGTACATCCCTCTAGGGAGCCCCAGTACTATTTGTGAAAAAGAAGGATAGAACCTTAAGTTTATGCATCAATTACAAAGAACTTAATAAAATGACCATCAAGAATTACTATCCTTTGCCCTGAATTGATGACTTCTTTAAGTAGTTGAAAAGAGCTAGGACTTTCTCCAATATATATCTTTGATCTTGCTATCACCAACTCCACATTAAAGAGGAAGACATACCTAAGACAGCATTCCAAATTCGATACAAGCAATATGATTGCATAGTGATGCCTATTGGCTCACTAATGCTTCATTCGCTTTTATGGACCTTATGAATAGGGTCTTTAAATCTTACTGAGACCAATTTGTCATGGTGTTTATAGATGACATAGGTCTACTCAAGAAAATCCGAGGAGCATGCCCATCAACTTGAGAAGAGTCTTAGAAGTGCTACGGAAAATGAATTGTATGCGATGTTAAAGAAGTGAGATTGGGCCAAAAAAAAGTAGCATTTTTAGGGTATGTAGTGTTAAGAAAAGAACTTTTTATAGATAGTCAAAAGACGGAAGCTATAACACAGTGGCCTAAAACCAAGAAAGCAACTTAAGTGCGAAGTTTTCTAAGGTTGGCAGGGTACTATCATATATTTGTTTAGGATTTCTCTAAGATTGCAACACCTCTCACTAACCTTATAAGGAAGACAACTAAGTACGAGTAGATTGATAAGTGTGAGATAGCCTTTCAAGAGCTTAAGGACAGAATAACTAGTGCACCTGTATTGGCATTAACTATCAACAATGAGAATTTTATGGTGTATAGTAATGTAGCTAAAAATGGGTTGGCTTGTGTGCTAATATAAAATAATCACGTCATAGCTTACGCCTCCCAATAACTAAAACCCTATGAGCTGAATTATCTAACTCAAGAATTGGAGGCATTAGTTGTACAGGGTGCATTATGAGATTTTTAAGGGCCATCAAAGCCTTAAGTACATGTTTTCACAAAAGGACCTTATCCTGAGAAGACAAGATGGTTAGAATTTCTTAAGCACTATGATATAAACTTCAAATACCACAAAGGAAAAGCAAATGTAGTAGTTGATGTATTAAGTCACAACGCATACGTAATACTTAACTACTTATTGGCATTACCTAGAGACTTATATGTACATTTTAGGAAGTTGAAGATTGATCTGGTGACACAGTGGTACAAACCTATGCTTTATGCTATGGAAGTATAACCTACCCCTATCGAGGAAATTCAAGCAGCTTAAAGCATCGACTTACAACTAGCAAGGATCAAGACTGAGGTGTCACCAGGTAAGGCACCTAGTTTTGTGATTCATGAGGATGGAACCTTAAGGTTTTGAAATCACGTATGTGTTCTAACTATGGAGGAATTTAAGAAGAAGTTTCTAAATGAGGGGCATAACACCCTATATTTTGTGCTTCCTAGGGGGAATAAGTTGTACAAGGACTTGAAACAGACATTCTAGTGGAGTAATATGAATAAAGGAGTAACTGA
>NCQT01087980.1:0-13006 GCA_002740465.1 Stenocereus thurberi | reverse complement strand
TGAACACTAAACCACTATAATCGAACTCAAAATTAACACCCTAAAAATTGGAATTGAAACTAACATAAGCCCTAAAAACCTAGGTTGATTACCTAGCGCTGCTGTTGCTTGATTTATATTTGACCCTCTTTAATCGCAACCCTTGAATTTATGCGACGTGGACGGTGGAGGTGAAGGTGTGCTAGCCTTGAGGTGCTAGTATTTGGAGTGGTGTTGGTGGCCCACTGAAGATTATGATGGAGATGGTGTTGGTGGTCTTGTAGATATGGTGTCGTGGTGGATGAAGATGGAGAGATAAGTGCAGAGAGAGAGAGATCGAGAGGTTGGGAAGTGACTTCTATTAGGTTTTCGGGCGTGAGAGAGGAGAGAGAGAGTGTGTAAAACAGATAAGGGGGAAGGTCTGAGCACGTGGCATGCACGTGGGGAGGGAGGGAGGGAGCTGGCTTGGCACATGAGCTGCGTGTGCTAGGAAGGTGAACTGGATCACAATGCGGGTTGCGCTATGGATGATTAGGTCACAGTGGAATTTGCTCAATTTATGACCCAATTCTTGCTTTTTCAACAATTTTATTATTTTTCCTGATTTTTCCAACACATACAAAATCAAATAAAATCAAATAAAAATCTAAATATAATAACTATTTTGAGCATAAATCAGGTATAGCAGTATCGTAAAAATATCATATTTTTGGCAACAGTATACGCTAAAGTAAACCTAAACCCTATTTTAAAAAGTTGGGAAAAAAATGTACGAGAAGATGATATCTCGTTCCCTAAAACATTACATTTAAATAAAATTTATGTCGGCAGGAAGTTGGGGATGCATGGGTATGCAACGCTGCATGACAAGTTGTGCACAATTTCAAATGCACGACCACGTGGATTTGTATAGGCAATCATGTATCCTTCGAGCTTTGCTGCTGACTGACGTGCATGATCGTGTAAAATTGCATGGCCATTGGTGCAATCCTTTAACTTTTTAATTGCAATTGGCAATTTGCACGGCCGTATAGGTATGCATGACTACTCATGCAAATGCTTGGAACCTCATTCCTCCCCCTTTAGACACTCCCGCCAAATCCTTGAGCTCTTCCTTAGCCAAAACATCACTCCTTACTCATCTTTGAATCAATGATTAGGAATTTTCTCAAATTGGAACAAAAAATACTCGCACAAAGGAAGATTTATCCAAATAAAATATGGACGACCAAGAAGGAGCAAATATGATCGAATTTCTCACTGAATCGAGGAAATGTATAAGAAACAATGGTAAAATTGAGGGGATAAAATAGTAGAATACAAGGTTTATCAACTCCCCCATTCTTATCTCTTGCTTGTCTCCAAGCAAAACTAACTCTTGAATGAGCAATAAAAGGAGATGAACCTCTAATCATGCCCCTCCTCAGGCATGAAAGTAATAGTTAACTAAGCAAACACAATCATGAATTAGGGGTAGCCAAGTCAATGTGTCGATAATATTTTTCTATAAAACACATATATCGCCATCTGTAAATTATGTTACTCAAATGCAACACTCCAAACACTGCATATTAAATCACATAGCAGGATAAACCATCCCTCAACAAGCGGTGAGCAAGGGTGACCTATAGAACCTCACCTTAGGATAAATTTGATCACTCTTCTCAACGAGTTTAGATGTTAAATTTGGATACACTCAATACTCAAACCAATCATGCAAACTGCCATAAGCTTGATAAGATTCTCTATTCTTCATCACTCGAGGCAAAGTACAAAATATCAATTCTAAGGACTTTTATAGGGTTGTAATGGGAGCCAAGGTTAAGGGTAAGAAGGGGATAATTTTGAAAAAAAGTGGAGCTATTAGCCAAAAAGACTGAAAAGCAAAAACACTTCCATAATAATAAGAGCCAAAATACTAACTTTACACCCCAATTGAAATAAGCACAAATCCATAACAGACCATAGGGAAGGAATTGATACAATTTTATTGATTTAATCTCCAAGCCAAACACTTTATTCACAGCTTTCTTTGTTTTTTTTCCTTTTTTTTGTGAGAAACAAAACCAAGATACATGTGAATTACATGATGAATACAAAATCTCAACTCACAATCCCTCAAATCTCAAATCACCATTGAAAATACCCAAAAGATGAATCAATCCTCAAAACATGTGCAGCTAGGGGTGAGGAACTGGGTCCCTGGTTAGATTTTTAGGAACTAGAACTCATTACAACTGGGTCCTAGAATTTGGACCTGGTCAGGACCGAGTCTGATTTCAGGTACCTAGTTCCTAAGTAGTGTTTTTTATTTGTTTTCTTATTTTCTCCTAAGAAAATAAGGAGGAGGGATTGAGGGAAGTTGAGAGCTCATATCTAAAGCCAAATTCCTCAAAACCAAATTATAAGGCTAAATCAAATGTGCAATAAGCACTAAAAAAGATTCACGTACTCTAAAATAAACTTAGAGAATTGGAGGTAATGTTAATCAGAAACTCACAAATCAAGATTATAAAATGAATGAGCAACCTAAAAATTATATTAATTCACTTGAAATAGAGAGAGAAAGAGAGGAAAACTATCAAAATAATTAAAAAAAACAAATATGTAGTAAGCAACGAGGCTCGTGAGAAGAAGAACCAGAGCTTGAAGGAAGAAATCCATGTTGGTCAAGACTCGAGATACATAAAGAGTAAGTCAGGGATAAATTGAAGACAAAAAAGGCAAATGGTTAAACTGGGTTGGTTGGGAGTTGGGTCTTGGTACAAAAGATACATAACTTAAGAAATAAGGGTTTACTTTTCATATTTTTTCATCAAAATTCTTTAAATTTTGACAGGATATGGGGTACTCGGTTTGGGTCCGGTTCCAAAATTTTCCAAGATGGTATAATCGGGTGCTAAATTTTAGAACCAGTCCCAAAACCAGTTTAACCAAGTCTGGGTTCGTATGCGCCGGGTCCAAAAGCTAGTTCTGGGTCCAAAACTGAGTACCGAATTGTTTTTGTTCAATCCCTATGCGCAGCGCAAAGTAAAAGTGTTGCTCCACTAAACCTTGCCATAATATAGGAAATATGCATACGCCAAAGGTGCGGTTAGCAACAAAACAGGAAGAGGTACAAAGGGCGAACACAGGAGGATATCATACATCAATGGGCGATTTCTTAGGTTCGCGTCATAGTATAAAGCAAAGAATACCTCAATCATATCGACCTATGCACATGTCGAATGTCATCTCGAATGGAACCACACCAATTTACAGAGATGCAATCATGTTAGAGTCACATAAGAAAGGAATTATAAGACTATATGTAAATAGTTATTAGATTCAAAATCTCATAGGTTAGTGTACCACAGTCAATGTAACTTACTCCAAGATATACTAACTTATCAGGTCAACCCAATCAAACCATATGTATATTAAGGGAAAGTGACATTTAAGATAAGACAACACAATTTGCTATTACAAATGGTGACATCAACACAATTTTCACAAAATTTACACAAAGACAAATCGAAAAAACACATTAACACACAATCATGTCAATAAGTCAATTATCACACCCTGCATCATCATCATAGGATGGTTTTAAAAAGCTCTTTTTTAAATTTTTTTAAAAAATAATAAATCTAACTAAGAAGCATTAATAGATAGATGATAATGAAGAGTAGAGGCTTATGAATGCCCAACTCAATCACCTATCCTCTTCTGATGCAATACCTAACCGATATGCTCTAGACTACATGCTTTAATAAATGGAAAATGCAAAACAACCGAACAAAACTACATCAAACCCCAGTTTCACCGGCAAAATCCGCAATTCCACTCCAAAAGCTACAAGATTATCCCCCTTGCTTAATATTTTCATTGTCCTCAATGAAAAGGACATGCAAAGGAACAAAGAATGGAATACACTTATAATGCAAAGAGGGTGGCATGGGAAAAAAAAGAGGAGGAAGAAGTAAAACTAATTTTTCTAAAGCAATCAAATTCTTAGATTGGGCTGGCAAAAATATATCCGACCTGATTACTCGAATTTGTCCGACCTGAAAAAAAACAGAGTACAGTCACAAATAGTGGCGAATCTAAACGTTTGGAATAGAGGTGTCCATCTATTAACATTATCACTAATGTACAATACCAATAAAAAAAGAAATTATATGATACATATTATGGTAGTTTATTTTGTACAAATGATAATAATATACCCCACTTTTTTACTCCAAAAAAAACTATGGTACCTTAACTACCACATTTGTTTTTTGTATTTTGAATTGGATATATAAATTGTGCAAAATCACAGAATGTTATGATTACAAGCATTTACTAAAACCGTTAATTACAGAGGACAAATCTTCAGCATCAAGCAATAAAACCAAAAAAATTGAGACATGAAGTGAACTTGTCAAACATGAAATACAACCATAAATAAGTAATTTGTACTAGTTAATTGCACCAAAAGAGGGAAAAATAAATAACATTCAGTTCAAATCAATCGTTAGTGCCAAATTAAAGAAAAATCTGCGTCAAGACCACATTGTAACTAAACAATGAAAAAAATAATAATAGCAGTAAAAGATAGCTAAAGATATTAGAACTAGAATAAATTTAAAGTTTAAACTCCAGATAAGAGCCGGTGGAAGAAAGAGAAATTTGAGCTTAGGTGCATTTAATTTAGTTTTACTTTTCTATCAAATTCCAACTTTATAACTGCACTTTTGATAGTTAAAAAAATTAAAAAATATCAATATGTGAGCTAGATATATTTAAAGACTATCATTAGTTATTTGAACACTAATTTAGGGGTGTCCATATATATCAATTTAATTACATTTACATAAGTCATTAATTTTTTTTTTTTGGGGAGAGGGGTGTCCATGGACACCCCTCTCCTAATAGCAGATTCGCCCATGGTCACAAAATTTATATCCGAATTTAAAATTCGGACAACCAATCATGTCCAACTTTAAACCTAGGTTAGGTTCGAATTTGGAAATTCGGGTTCGAATTGTCCATATTTTTGAATCATTTTGGGTTCGGACAAATTTGGACAATTGAAAAATCGAGTTTGGACATCGGACAACAATGTTTATGTGTAATTTTGGTCCAAATTTTCTAGAAAATTTTATAAAAACAACTTTGAACAAACGGGTTCAGACATTGAAAAATCGAATTGGGGTTCGGGTCGGTCATACAAAATTTTGGTTAGAATGTCCAAAGATAATTCCTATATGCATTAGAAAAATTTGCACAAGTAACATAATTAGGTATAAGATAAGGCTTACTTGAGGAGACCTTTTGCAATGAGTTGGAAGAAGCGGAGTCTTTGGGATGAGTTGTGTCCTAAAGATGACTTGGGGCTTTTCTTTCATGGTGTCCTCAACCTATATTCTTTTCTACCACGCCAAACTACTTCCCCTGTCTGTAAACTTGGCTATTGGTGCTGATGGGCTGTCAACATTAGGCCTAATTGGACTTCTAACTCCCATAACCGAGCCTTGTGTTCACCATTGCCATTGATCCTAGGCCTTAACGATGATGTGTTGAGATGACCAAAATTCAGCAGGCCCTACACCGTGCTTTGATAACTCATCATCATCACCAACATTAGGAATTGCTTCCAAATTCTTCCATTCTTAATAGGTTCTGCTTTTTGCCTCTTTTCATGTAAAGTAAGGGAATGTTTATTTATAAAACACTACATTCGTACTCACAAATATCTCCCCAGTTCCTAAGTGACACACCTTCCATCCCTTTCTCCCAAAAGAGTAATCCACAAAGATGCACTTTCTGCTATGTGATGCAAATTTAACCTTTTCTCTTAGTCATTGATGAACATAGCATAAGCACCCAAATACTTTTACACGATTATAAGTGGGCTTAACTTTGAACAATAATTTATATGGCCTTCCACCTTGTAAAGCTAAGGTAGGGGTCCTGTTAATAAAATAAGCGGATGTCAATACACATTCACCCTAAAAATCTAAGAAGAGGTTGACTTGGAAGCGAAGAGCCCTAGCCACATTTAAAATATGTCGATGTTTTTTGAACTCTACCGTTCTATTGGGGGATATCAACATAACTTATTTTGTGTATTATGCCCTGCTCTTTATAAAATTTCTTTATGGGTTATGAGGTGAAATCACTCCGATTGTCACTTTGTATTATTTTAACAGAAGTATCGAATTGAGTTTTCACCATAAAGCAGAAGTTCTTAGCCAACTAAGACTCAGTTCAATAAGTACCCCATATATCATAATGGATTAAATCAAAACAATTCATAACTGTATTATCAGTAATAGGAAAAGACAATTGAATCTGTTTCACTCTAAAACACACATCATAACCATCACTACCTACTTTATTAGAACTTCCAATATCATCAGAAAGTAAATACATAACTTGATCAGATAGATGCCCAAGTCTGCGATACAGAAGATCCCTTGTGACGACTCAGTTGACTAGAGCCTCTTCTGGTTGAACATATTTGAAGAAGAAGACCCCACTTCTTTGTTCACCCATTCCAATCAGTCTCCTCATAGAAATGTCTTGTATTACACATAGCTTATAAAAAAAATTAAAGCGCAAAATAATTTGTTCAGAAGTTGTGCAATAGAAATTAAAGTTGTAGTTTCAGGTACATATAGCATGCCACAAGAATTATTTTGGATTTACTTGCAACATTCCTAATTTACTAACAACACTATTTTGTCCATTGGGCATGCCCCTCAAAATTGGATAACTATCATAGACATAATCGATTAATTTACCGTAAAAATCTGTCATATGGTACGAGGCTCCACTATCCAACAATCATTTACCTTTACCTAATAAATTCTCACAACCTGATTTAGGAACCTCAAGGAGGCTTCGGAGCTTTTCAACTTGGTCAGGTGAGAGTGCTGGAATTACAAGATGTGCTGCCTCATGCCTCGATTCTTTGACTGTTGCCTCATGTCTCTGATCCTCATCTTTTGCAACCGACCACTACACGACCACCTCGTCCGCCTCAGCTTCTTCTGCGCACACCACCACCACCTTGCACCAACAAGCCTGTCGGATAATTGATGAGCTTGAAGTANTTTTCTTCCTCATGCTCGATTTTACCACAATGCTTGCATGCTGTTTGATTTGAATTCGGTGCCATCTAAGATGCATTGACAATGAATACGGCTGCGGTTTTTGGTTTGCTCTCATGTTGAACATCATTTGCTTGTGATTTTCTTCTTACATCACCATATTGTAAATTTTGTCAAGACGTGAAAGTGGCTATTGTACAAGAATCTGACTTCGATTATGTGAGAATTCATCATTGTTTAGCCCTATCAAAAATTGATGACACTTGTCCTCTTCATATGTTTGCACGATCTTTGTTGCCGCCCCACTCTTGCACCCTTTACAATTGCAAAACAGGACCTTGATGTAGTCATTTAGATCATTCCCCAGGTCTAGCAATTTATTGTAGAATTTCCTAACAACAAGATTCCCATCCTACTTTAGCTGATGTATTTTAGGTGCATTTGCAACAAAATGCCTTTTCGGGTCTTTCCACTTGCCAAAAGCGGTTTTTGTGTAAGCTACACTTATCAAAGCTTTGGGCCGATTATATTGAGCAACCATGAACAAAGCATGGAATTTTCCATGTTCCATGCATCTACTTCAGAAAATTCCTAATCTTTTGCTTCTTCGAGCCACTTTAGGGTTCCTTCAATAAATCCTAATTTATTTTTTTTCCTTTAATGCAGTCTAAATAACTCTTCCGACGAATCAAAGTTTTTCTTGTCGAACACCACTATTGTTATCAACATTCATGGACCTTTAGATGGGTGTAAATAATAATGTGATTGAGATTCGATGACAAAACTTGTTCTTCCCAACCATGAATGTATTACTTTGAATGAGAATTTATTACTTTGAATGAGATGTCACTGCTCTAACAGCATGAAAAATTAGAAGCGCAGAGAGAACGAACAAGTAAGAAATTTGTGGGAAATTCTTCTATATTCTTCCCTGGCTATAATCATCGATAATATGCATAGAAGAGAATGCAAATAATGTTACGCATAACCTATACAATTAACAAAATATGGTATTTGTTTCCTAATAAAATCCATGCTCATCCTAACCTATATCTCAGGCTATTAAATCTGGTCTCATGCCGTTGCTACCTCCACTGATAAAACTCTAATTTTGCTATTTTGGTCCCTTAATTTCACCATTCTTCTGTGCATATTTCCTTGATTCATTGAGGAATTCGATCATATCTGCCCCACTTTGCTTGTAGTCGTCTTATTTGGATTAATTTTCCTTTTCATAGGTATTTTGGTCCTAATTTGAAGGAATTCATGTTCAATGTCCTATAAATGAGTGAGGAGTGATGTTATGGATAGAGCAATGGTTCGAGGAGTTGGAAGAAAGATCGAGGAATCAAGAAACGAAAGCTAAAAGATCTGAACGGCCATGTAGAATTACTTAAAAGTTAAAGACATGCATGGCTACCTCTACATATTTTGCACAACCATGCATATGAGACTGAAAGTTCCTGTACTTTTGCGTGGCTAGCTGTGCACTTTTGCACGACTGTGCGTTTTAGCTCATATAAGTTTGCGTAGCTAGCTGTGCGTTGAAGCACGGTCGTACATCTCGTAATTTTCAGTGTTATTTGGTAGATTTTAGAAACTCTTTTGCGTAAAGTTAGCATTCATTAAACATTGTTTGATAATTTTTAATGCGTTTAATTCAAGTTTGTTTTATAATTCTCTCTCTTTGTTATTGTTTTTCTAGGTTTTCTATTTAGTCTTGTTCATCAATTTGGATTGTGCAATTGTTGTTTTTGACATGGCTAGAGGCTAAGTCCACGTCTTGGTTTGGAGTAGCCCATATTATGCTTGGTTGAATCGTGATCTAGAATTTTGTAGAATTTGTCCAACCTTGTGTTTTGGATTCTCGCTTAGTACACCACTTGTTCGGTGAAAGTCTAGAAAAAGAATAATTTCACTGTTCTCAATTAGGGTTTAGGGAAGCAACGAAAGTTGAACCCTTTATCTAGCATNNNNTTGTGAGCAATTGTATCCCATAATATGAAGACAACTACAGTTCTAATTAGGACTAGTGATTAATCAATCTTGTGGCCTCTTTGACTCTAATCTCATGAAAACGTATGATTAGGAAATACGGCCAGTCTCATGACATTTGTGAAAGGCCTAGACGAGCATTATTCTGTAATGTATCCACTTCAAACAAAATCAGGGCTAGGTTTTTAGGGTTTAGCGATCATTATTTTAGGCATAACAGTGTGGTGAATCCCAACCTGAGACCTTTATCATTTGTTAGTAAATTCATTCTTTTATCACTCAACAGTTTTAAACTGATATTAGTTATCAAAACAAAAAGTAAAGGTTTGCCTAGATTGAGTGTTTGGATAAGCTCTAGTGGTTGAAAATAGGTTATCTGTGGACACGATCTGTATTTGCCGTTGCTAATTAAATGGGCACAGTGCGCTTGCGGTATTTTACACAACTCCCTCAATACTCATCTTTTGATTGTCCCCAAGCAAGACTAACTCTTGAATGATAAAAAAGAGAGATAAACCTCTAAACGCACCCTCTTCAAGCAAGGAAATAGCATTCCACTGGTTAGATATAACCATATGTCGAGGTAGCCAAGTTAAGGTATGCAAAACATATTCAATATAACGTATACACCACCATTAATAAATCACTCTATCCAAATCCAACACACCAAAAGCACCATATTAAGATCATGAAGAAAGACAAGAAAGCACTGAATTAGTGGTGAACAAGTAGGATCGGTAGAACCTTACTTTGGGATAAAGTGGAGCACTCCTCTCAATATATTTGGGTATAGAATTCGGGTACACTCAATACTCATACCAATCATGCAAACTATCATAAGCTTGGTAAGGTTCTCTATTCTCCACCACTTATGAAAAATGCAAGAATGTTAGTTATGAGGACTTGCAACAAGGGGGGCTAAGGTTATGGGTGAAAAGGGGAATTCATATAGGAAAAGTGGAGCTCCTAGCCAAAACACTAGGGAGCAAAAACACTTCCATGACAATAAGCACTAAGATAGCTAAACACCTCTATTGAAAAATGAGCATAAACCCCATAAAAGACCACAATAAAGGAGTTGAACAAACTTATTGAATAAATCCTATGCTAAGCACTTTATTCACAACGTCTTCTTTTTTTTTTTCCCCTCACTTCTTTTTTTTCAATATTTTTTTCTTTTCTTTTCAATTTTCAGGAGGTAAAACCAAAAAATGTGTGTATGTTATGGGAATTGGGAAATAAGAAATCTAAACTCATAATCGCTTCAAAATAAAACAACCAGGAAAATTAACTTGCAGTACATACCTAAATTAATACAAAAAGAGTTGCTCCACCACACTTTGGGAGGGGTATAGGGAGTATACATAGGCCAATGGTGTAGCGAAGAAGGCGCAGCAACACAAATAGGGAAAGACACAAAGGACTAGCAGGAGGAATAACACACATCAATAGGTGGCTTTTAGGCTCGTAGGACTATATAGAACAAAAGAATACCTCAATCATATCAACATACGCACACACCAAATGTGATCTCGAAGAGAACCATACCAAGTTCTAAAGATATAATCATGTATGAGTCACATAAGAAAGGAAATATGAGACTATATGTAAGGAACAATCATTAAGCTCAAAGTCTTACATGTTAGTCTACCACAATCAATGCAACTTATTCCAAAGTGCCACTTATTAAGGTTAATCAAAGCAATCCACAAGAATCTCAAGGGTTCTTGTCATGCAACATAGGGAAGGCAATTACAGATGATGATGTCAATATGAATTCTCAAAATTTATACCAAGACAAGTCACATCTAAATAGATAATCATGTCAATAAATCAATTATCACCCCTTGCGTTACCATCCCAGGAGGGGCTTTCAAAAACTTTTTTTAATTTTTTTAATTTTTTTTCAAAGCAATAAATGTACTTAAGGTAACCAACAAGTAGATAAATGGAGAGAAGGGTTAGAAAGATTACCTCATGGCCTTATGGAAGCCCTACTCAACACAAATCCAGTAGAGAGAAATGGTTAGAAATGACATATACAATGTAGCATCTACCTGTATGCCCTACCTTACATGCTCTACTACATAGAAGATAAAACTAAGACTAATGCATCCTAAATATGCAGATAAACTAAACATGTAACCTAAAACCTAATGTACGCATGCTATATGTAAAGATAAACATATACTACCACAGCTAACACACCAACTATCTACTGTCCACAATCTCAACAACCTAGAAATCACCTTAGAATGTCACCATAACTAAGAGCTCATGGTCTAACCCCCTATGCTTGAACCTTTCATTGTCTCTCATGAAATAAATATGATAAGTAAGGGGAAGGAGGATATACTCATAGTGCATCAATAGGGGTCAGAGGGCCACTAGGTTTCCAATTAGGTGGAGGATAGGGTCGCTGGAAATTCTCGTAGGCATAGTCCACATGGTGCTCCATGTTCCACTGTCTGCGATCCCACTCATCTTGCCTACGTAGTAGCTCAGTGTGCTCATAGGAGCATTCTTGTCCATATGATCTAGCCTCAAGTGAAGGCGAGCAAACTCGTCAGTGAGAAACTAGTGGAGGGGGACCTCCTGTGGGCAAGATGGTCTGGCCTTCACTGTCCCACTCTTATAGCCATCATAACCGTGGATGGCACCCATAGCAGCCCCAACTTGAGGCTAAGCCTTGACGATATCATCATCCTTATCGCCCTCAGCATCGACACCATCATTTGCAGCTCCCATAGGATTAATTGATGATGGTGGTCTTAGAAGCATTTTGCAAAGGAAATAGGGCGCAACCATGATGGTTCACCTATACCTTACCGCTAACCATCGTGAAGATCTCCATACTCATATAAGAGGCCAATTAAGGTGCTCCTTTCATGAAGAATGGCATGAGAGAGAAAAGGTTTCCAATCCCCAAACCACTGGCTAAGGTAGTGACAATGGCACTAGTAGCAATGACCGCGGTGCTACTTTTAGCATGCTCTTCCAGTTGAGTAGCAATGTGAAAGCCAGTGTTTTTGCAAACCATGTGCAAAGCAGCCCACAGAATAAACAACTCACCACAGTGGGCCACCCCTGGCTCTTTAATCGAGGAAAGACAATATACCTTAGGATGGGATTGCATGTACAAGTGGCTTTGCTAGAGTGGGAAATATAAAAGGGGCATCACAAGTAATCTTATTCTAGAAATCACTTCAGCTATAATCTTTGTGAACAAAATAGCCACTCCTCCTATAGGGAGTTGTAACAATTCACTAAAGCGGGCTAAATTCATCTTATGAGTCAAGTCACCCAATAGAAAGCGAATGTAACAAGGGCTATTATTGTAATCCTGCTTCTCATCTATCATAAAGGAGCTAAAGAACTCCCAAACTAACAAAGTACTCATCCCATAAAGGTAAGGTTCTCAACAAATTAAGATCAATATATTTTTGCTAAGAAATCTTGCAAGAAACCAAAGCATCAGATCATTGATATTGTTCCTCATTGATAATTGGATGCCATGCTTATTAAGAATATATGGGAGTTGGGATTGAGCACGACTATCTCAAGGTGGAGCAAGTGGGTGGCTAATAGAAGTGGTGGACTTCTTAGGAGTCGAGGAGGAGGAAGAACCTAGCCATTTAGTGCCATTGCAATGGAGGGAGACCATAATTTACTTTAACCCAAATACACCATCAACAGTAGGAAAGCTAAAATGCAATCTCCCCACTCGGTAATCGAACACAATGTAACAACCAATTACTCAAAATAAGCCCCAACATAAAGTGAAAATTGTGGATTTGAGAGTGTGGAAGATGACGGTATTGAAGGTTGCAAGGAGCGGAGTAGAGAAGACAGAGGAAAAAAGTGGTGGTAGTTTTCGAGGAGGATAGCTTTGGGGATTCCGGTGCATGGAGGGGGCTTGGAGTAGATGGGTGGTAACTAGTGGTGGTTAGGGC
>NCQT01087972.1:12016-23542 GCA_002740465.1 Stenocereus thurberi | reverse complement strand
ATATATATATATATATATGTATATGCATACATACATACATATATATATATATAAATATATATATATATGTATATGTATATGTATACGTACATATATATATATATATATGTATATGTATATGTATACATACATACATACATATACATACATACATATATATATATATATATATATATATATATATTTGCGGCAACTAACAACTAATATTACACATGGAAAATATGTCCCACATCCAATCAATTCATCTAACCATTCCAAAAGCAAGCTGAATTCAAACTTAAAAAGCTGTAATTTGACGCGAATTTAAATTGACCTACACTAATATTAAGTAAATAGATCGGCAATTTTTTCAACTAATATTGCTCGTATTTCATAATACTTTTTGAAACCTGAATTAATATGACCGTAGGAAAAATCAATCAAAAGTGGACTTGACCCAAAATTCTGTCAACCCTAATATAGAATTCCATCCAATCCAAATTCAAATCCGATACCCCAAAAATTATTGGTGCAAATATTTGATTTGATGGATATGTGTCTCAGTTTATCACCGACAAATTCAGTGTCAAATTAACTAAGACTTCTAGACATGTGTAATTGCTCTTTTCCTAAAGACTCTATTCATCCCCACATGCAACAGGGCTGCAGAATAGGTCTTTGGGATACAAAGAAGCCTCCCCTATCTGTGTATTGCACTCATGACGATAGGATCCTAAGTGTCCAAGACTTGACAGAAATTGTGGAGATTATGGTGATAGTACAACTCTCTTGATCATGCCCCTCAAAACATACCAATGCATGCCAAGATCCTTCATATTTATGGAGATCATCATACCTTTTCATGAAAGGATAGCATTCTTTCATAAATACCACTTCAAAACAGACCTCTTCATAAATAATTAATCAAATTAATTATTTACGAAAAGGTTCATTGCAATACTTAATTATGAAGATAATTAATTATTATATAGGCATAACTCAAAAATATATTTTCACAACCATTTTTATGGAAAATAGTTATCTTATTAAATTTCCATTTTAATGGAAATTACTCCAACAATCCCCCACCATTTCCATAACAAATGGTTTCTCAAATTTTCAGAGGTTTCGTGCATAAATGTAGGTGTCTTGCGATTGAACCCCTATTTTAGTGACCTGTCTGTCAAATGATCAGGATAACCTGGTAGGCTATGCTTTGAACCTGCTATCCTATTTGACCACCAGCATCTAAGCCAGAAACAAAACTTTCGTCCCAAATCACTTAGTAATTTGACACTATTAATAGTCATGTGTCCCGTATCCATTTCGTAAATGCTCTAGAGCTAAGCCCACGCTCGACAAAAGCAGCCTAACTTTACACTTGCTAGGTAAACCTCGTCAATACCCCCATAAAGTATTAATAGAATCATTTGAGTGCAAGAAACAAGTCACACCATTAATTAAGTATAAACAACCTAATCAAATTCTTTTCTATACCGACTCAAATGTTCTCCATTGAGGTTTATTAAGAGCAACAACTCACTCTCCATTTAAAAGTGGATGGTTATTGTAATGATGAGTGCTAACAAATCACAAAGATAGTGTACTTTGACTCATTGAACTTAAGACTCGATGTTTTCACAAGCGTTAAGTTGAGTTTCTACCATGGGTGACTTAGTGCAGGCTTTACATCATCCATTCCAAAGTCATTAAATGTGTTCCATGACTTTGATAACAATAACTTCACAAAAGTCTCAAGACTTTTAAGTCATTATACCACATGTGTGCATATTTATTTATCCATTTGGATTCATTACCATTGTAAGTCTTAATAATGGACCCACAAGACTTGCAAAGGAGGAAAGGTGAAAGCAAAAATGAGAACCACTTATCTCTTAATTAACATGTTGCATCCACTCATCTAATTGCGATGTCTATGTGAGAATCCCATCAATAGTCAAGTCGTAAAATAAACGATTGTATGCACACTTGATTATGTGAAAATAATTATCATATTATAGCCATTGCCATGTTCAACTTAAACTATGTAAGTTCATGGACATTTCGAAAGCGATTTATTTATTCGAGGGAATAATATAATGCATTTGGTATCATATTTATATCAAATTCTCATCATATAATTATAAACATGATCATAGATATCTCCAGATCTCGTAATCAATAATCACATACAACAATTTTAAGCTACAAACATTGCATTGTTGTATGAACAAATCAACATTAATGTTGATTCCATCAAGAGAAACTAGTATAAAAGCACACTATAGTCATTGCATCCCTTTTACGATCTTGTCTCTATCTCCATCAAATCCTCAATTGACACATAAATAATTGGTTTTTTTTGTATCAGACAAATTAGAATCTTCAGATTGTTGGTGTAAAAATTCGGTTTGATGGATGCATCTCTTAGTTTGTCACAGACAAACTCAGTGTCAAATTAACTGAGGCTTCTAGACAGGTGTAATTACTTTTTTCCTAAATACTCTATTTGCCTCCACGGCAATAGAGCTGTCAGAATAGATCTTTAGAATACAAAGAAGCCTCTCCTATCTGCGTGTTGCACTCACAAAGATAGGACCCTAAATATCCAAGACATGACGGAAATTCTAGGGATTATGGTAATAGTATAACTTTCTTGATCATGCCCCTTAAGACATATCAATGTGTTGGCTGGGCTTATTTAATTAGGTCCGACGGTCACCAATGCCACCTGGGGCGACAACGCTGACTGCCCCCTTAACCTATATAAGGAGGCTTAGCCGACAGAAACATCGAAAATGAAAAATCTCATACTCTCTTGTCCCCCTCTCAAGGCTGCCCAACCATCACCAATGAGTCTCGAGTCTAGGACATGGAAAACCTAAGGCGACTCTAGTAGCCGCTAGCATCTGTACTGACGTGGACTACTCCCGACAGAGAATTCAGCATCCAGATTAGTCCTAATTTTTCAACAGTGGTATTAGAGCCCAAACTGCTCAGTTTATCCACGAATGATTTGTTCATGTCTGACTCACATGATAATTCATTTAATTTCATAACCATGCTATTCAATTGACATTTGGCATAATTATGGTCATTGTGTATTGAGATTATTGATGTGTTTTCCCTAACTAATCAAATTATGCTATCACATTGAAGAAAGGGCGTTTTTTTTGTGAACCAAATTAAAAAGCATGATCCATTATATTACTACCTGTAATTATCCGTTATATTACGGGCTGTAATTATGATAAATCAAACATATGAAGGCAATATTTGTATACGACTGTGTGTGCACATTAAACTCTACTCAGATTAGTTCTTATGACCTTTTAATTCTTAATAGCATGATTGTGATTTTGCTTAGCACGACTCTTTAATGATTATGATTTACATTAAATGTTTATGAAGGCTAAAGACTCCTGAATCAGGTTCTAAGAAACCTAGTGTCTTACTAACCCCAACCCTAATTTAACCCACTGCCTAAGTGGTCAAATAGAAAACAAATCTTGCCTAAGTCCCTCGCACCTAAAATCAATACATGTAAGACTCGACTCAGCTGTTGTGGTGGTGGATCTGGCAGGGGTCTCCTGAACCCTAAAGAAACCACATTTTACCTGAATAAAAAAAAAGGAAGGGTAATTTTGAAAAAAGAGTAGATAGATCTAGGCCATATCTATCAGAACCACCACGACAGGGTGGTGCGTGTAAGTCACGTGCCACTGACAAAGGATATTTTAGTTCTCTTTTTTCCTCTAACCGCACCCTTGTTCGTCGATCTACCCAAATCAAAGAAACCGCGAAAACCACTAGATGGGAGGCGCGTTCGGTGCTCAACTAGCATTTTCTGGCTTGGTTGTAGCCGATCTGCACCTTGGTGAGTTCCTTTTTTGGTTTTCAACGGTGGGTGGGGGGTTTCCTCATCTGGGTTTCGACCAAGGATCACCATCCTCGACAGAAATTGAGGACCACATGGGCCGTGAGAAGGGGGAGCTGCAAAATTTGTCTCAAATTTAAAAGGGACAGAGAAGGCTGAGTGTCAGTGGAGCTCGGTGCTCCACACCTCTAGCCATGGCATCGAGGAGTAGAGGTAGACTGAGAGATAGAGAGGCCTTCCCACTTCGGGGTTGAGAGGGGCAGACAGGTTAGAGTATAGTGAGTGAGTGAGAGTTAGGGTTAGAGTTATAATAACTGAGGGTCACTCATTTATACTTGGGGGTTTGGACCTCCATAATGGAGCAATTTTTTTTTTCTTTGGGCTGGTTTTATTTTTGGCCTGTTCTTGTTTTCTATCTTGGGCCGACTAACATGTCCCATTTTTATTTTCACAAAAATCTAAATGTATTTTATATGGCTGAATTTTTCATTATGAGTTTTTCCCATATTTAGTATGTTTTTTTATGTTTATATCATATAGTGATCATTTTGTATTATTTTTTATGTAATGATAATACAAATCTTAAAGGTGTGATGTATAACTATGTGTTATATGTCAAGAAAATAAAGTTGTTTTAATGATATGTTTATATGAATTAGTTTTATATAATACATGATTATGCAGATGTGCTTTACATAATTAAAAGTGAATATCTATGTGATAGTCACCCAGTAACATGTTAATTAGTTTAACTAAACTTTTACAGATTACATAATAATTAAATTAAAGAAGCTCCTAATTCATATCCATACGTGAATATTATGAGCTTAGCGAAATTTTCTAACGTATTATATGAATGATGGAGTTCTCTTGATAATTTAATTATTAAGCGATATGTCTAACAAATAATATATATACTTTCAGATATGGCAACTAAAAATTTGGTAGGTAGTATGTCTTCCAAAGAAAAGCTGGATGACACAAACTACGATGTTTGGCATTTGAAGGTCCAGTTCATCCTAAATGAGGGTGACATGTTGGATCTCTTAACAACTTCTATGCCTGCTCCGACAGACAAGATGATTAAGGGAGGGATATTATTGCTATTGAGCAGTACAGAGAAAACCTAAAGGCATACCATGCTTGGTTCAAGAGGTATCATTTTACATGCTACACCATGTTGTCTTGCATGCAGAATGGTTTCCTGAGTGAGTTTGAACGCTTCGCCACTGCTACGAACATGTGGGCACAACTTAAGGTCAGGTTTAGACAGACATTTGCTACAAGGTTACGTACGTTATAGCTGAAATGGCTGTAGTATACTGTTGACTCTAGTCATGGTATCTCTGAACAACTTCAAGCCATGAGTGCTATGGTTCGAGACCTGAAAGCTACATAACAAGATGTCTCTAGGGAAGAATATGTATTGAATGTAATAAGGGCTCTTCCTAATGACAATGAGCATTAGAGGAGCTTTCAGATCATTATGACTCATAATGAAAACATTAAGATTTTTGAGGCTATCTCAAAGCACCTTGAGATGGAGGAAGAGCGTATAAAGATATATGCTCCTCCTAATGTTGCATTCGTTGCCAAAGGGTGTGGGCCCAACGGCAAGAGGCCTTACCTTGGCGAGAAGCCCAAGAATGGTTCTCATCCTTCTCAGAACTCTTGCCTTAAAGGTGGTTATGCCAAGAAGCATAAGGCAAAGAGCATTGGAGCTGAGGATATAGGTGAAGTGCTATGACTGTAGAAAGAAAGGGCATTTTGCTCGGGATTGTCCTGAGCTATCCAAGGAACCTATTTCTACCAAGACTCCTAAATTATATGTTTGTTCCCATGTATTCGTTGCTAACTCTCCTCCTCAATGGATTGTAGACACAGGGGCAACAAAATACGTAGTTCAAGACAAGACTGGATTTGTGGAGTTCCATCGCTACCCAGTGGATTCACAGACTGTCGTATTGGGGAACAACAGTGAAGAAGATAACCTTGGAGTCAGAACATATTAGCTCAAACTCCGTGGAGGAAACAAGCTACTTCTTCACGACACTCTCTATGTACCTGACGTGCGAGGCTCCTTAGTTTCTTATGTTTCTTTAATAAGATTAGGTTTTACTTTTGGATTCCATCCAGATGGTTTAGATTTGTTCTATCATGGCTATTTGTTTGGCTAAGCAACGTTGAAAGGAGATTTCATTGCTTTGGACTTGGATAATTCCTATGTTAATATATCCTCTTCTTTTGTTTTATACTTTGATTTCAATTCTGAATCTGTTAAGTGGCATGCTAGACTTGACCATGTGGATCAAGATAGGATATGTAGGCTAGCTACAAAAGGTCTTCTAGATTAACTCACCAGGGTCAAGTTACCTGGTGTGAGTCATATCTAACTGACAAGGCAACAATAAAGCCTTTTGGTAAGGTTTCAAGAGCATCTAGTCCCTTAGAATTAATCCGCTCATATATTTGCGGACCCATGAACATTAAAACACGTCATGGAGCCATCTATTTCATTACCCTTATAGATGATTATTCACGATATGGGTATGTGTACCTACTATCTCATTGCTATGAGGCACCTGATACGTTCAAACACTTCGTAACAGATGTAGAGACTCATATTAGAACGAAGAGTTAAAATCCTTTGGATTGATCAAGGTCATGAATACCTCTTTGATATATTTAAAGAGTTTTGTGAGGAAAAAGGTATACAAAGACAGCTACCGATTCCATGCACCTTACAACAAAACAGTGCTGCAGAATGTAGGAATAGTACATTACTTGACATGGTCAGGTTAATGATGGCACATACAAACATTCCAATCAGTTTCTGGGGGGATGCGTTGCTTATGGCAACCCATATCCTTAACCGTGTGCCAAGCAAGAGTATACCTGGCACACCATATAAGTTATGATTTGGTAAGAAGCCATCATTAGACCATTTATGTCCATGGGGTTCGGCTGGCTTGTGCATAACCTAACCCACAAACAAAGAAACTTGGTCTGAGAGCCACAAAAATGGTGTTCATTAGATATCTGCATAATCTAAAGGATATGTGATATACGGGGAATGCCCTAATAGTGGCATGACAGAAATAGATTCCCACAATGTCAACTTTCTCGAGGATGAAATCCCAACCATTGGTGAAATCCAGAAAGATGTCGAACTATTTGAGTTACAGCAAGATATTCAACCATTTATCAGTGAGGGGGAGAATTTGAACTCTACCCAAAACACCGAATATGGTATGCCTTCCCTATCCAAAAGGCATGGGGGGACTTGTCTGCTTAGGAGAATGAGATTCATCCTCAATCTCTAATATTTGAGGAGAGTCAATCTATGAATGGGGTCCGTTCTTAATCTCCTATTCCTGAACATGCAGTTAGTCCATATGTTTAGGATTCCACGCTCCAAATGGATAGTGGGACTGATTATCCACATGCTCAGGGTCCCATACTTCTTACAAAAAGGGGGAGAGATGCCTCACCCACGTAGGCAAATAATGAAGGTCCTAGGATCTGAAGGAGTGAGTGTGGAAGGATTCCTCGATGATATTTCCAAATCGAAGAGAAAATATTCCTATGCACTCCCTTGGAAGTTGAGGAGCTTACCTCTCATCAAGAGGCGATTGATTCACCAAACCATAAATAGTGGATGGATGACATAAGGGATGAGACGGACTCAATGGTAAGAAACAAGGTTTGGGAACTTGTTGACCTTCCACCCCAACGTAAGTCCATCAGAAACAAGTGGATTTTCAAGATAAAACGTCGGGCAGATGGTTCGATCAATAAGTTTAAGGCCCATCTAGTGGCGAAAGGGTATACCCAAATTGAGAGTATAGACTATAAAGAGACTTTTTCTTTTGTGCTAAGATATGCGTCTATTCGCCTACTCCTAGTCCTGGTTGCCCATTTGGACTTAGAGTTATTTCAAATGAAAGTAAAGACTGCTTTCCTCAGTGACAGCCTTGAGGAAGAAATCTATATGGATCACCCCATTGGTTTTGTATCAAAGGGACAAGTGGACAAGGTATACTGTCTTAAAAGGTCCATATATGGCCTTAAGCAGTCTTCTAGAACTAGGTATTAAGATTCCATGAAGCCATAACTTTGTTTGGCTTATTTATGATTTCAGAAGACTATTGTGTATATGTCAAAATATCAACTGGGGAGATTATATTTCTTACCCTGTACGTTGATGACATACTATTGCCTGAGAACAACTCGGAGATGATCGAAACCACTGAGAAGTGGCTATCCTCCGTCTTTGAGAGGAAGGATATGGGTGAAGCTAGGTATGTCATAGACGTGAAAATAATCAGAAATCATCCTAAGAAACTCTTGGGTATGAGCTGGGAAGCATATATCAAGAAAGTCTTAGAATGACTTCGAATGCTGTATTCCAATCCGGTAGACACTCCAATTTAGAAGGGTTTGACCTTAAGCCTCAACCCATGCCCAAAAATAGATAATGAAAATGAGGCAATGAACAATGTCCCTTTCGCAAGTGCCATAGGAAGCTTAATGTATGCAATGTTATGTATATTGCCTGACATTTGCTTCATGATTGGTTTGGTAAGTCATTACCAAAGCAACCCAGGAGTTGCTCATTGGCAAACCATTAAGAGAATCATGTGCTACCTTCATGGTACAACTAATTTAGTCTTGTGCTATCAAGGCGGGGACCTTAAGTTGCGAGGATACTCAGATACCGATTGGGGTGATGACACAGATGAGTCTAGGTTAACCGCAAGGGGTATCTTCACCCTAGGTGGGGGAGCCATATCATGGTACAGTAAGAGGCAGGATTGCAAAGCTCTGTCGACTATAGAGGCAGAGCATGTCACATGTAGCCTAGCCACACAGGAGGTGATGTGGCTTAGGAGTTTCCTTCATGATCTTAACCTCACTTTTAGAGTTGATGATTCTGTTGAGATGTTATGTGATAACACAACTGTCATCCTATTCGCTAAAGATCCGAAGTTCCATCGGAAGACCAAACACATCAAGAGGCGTTGTCACTTCGTGTGAAACGCCATAAAGAAAAAGGAAGTTCCCATCAAGTATACCTCCAGTAACAAGATGATTGCTGATCCGTTAACTAAGCCGATTCCTAAAGATACTTTCAAAGCCCATGCATTGAGTGTAGGATTTTGTATAGTTTAGTTTTTGGATGAATCTTGTTATATGTGATAGATATGTTCTTCTTGTAATGAGCATTTATAAAATAAAGATTGAAGTTTCTTTTTCTAAATGCTTCATGATTTATTTGTTAGATATGTTCGAAAGTCATAGGCTTATAATTGGCTTAGTCACACAAGCAATCACCCTGGCGCTTGAGTAGCGGACAGGATGAGACTAAATTATATTGGCACTAGGTGTGCATTATTGATTACTCATACTAGAAGTGCACAAACAAGATAAGATATAGTCACTGTAGTAAGTCTATGATGAGACTCGAGGGAGTCGAATATGAGATATGATTTTATATTGAAACCTTAAAAGCTGAATCTTGAGTGTCAAGATCAACATTGAGTATGTTAATCTAGTGGCTCAGGTTAGATTTTTTTAGGCAAAAATTTAGAATAATGATTCGTATGGCAGATAGAGTGACGATCCCAGTTAACCGGGAGCTACATCATGACACATATCTCATACTGTGTGTGCTTAAAAGATGACTCATACATGGAGTGACAATTGACTTCCCTATCTCTTGTCACTGTGTGACCCTATGGGCAATAACCCTTTCACTAAAAGCTATGGTATGAAGTCAGAGCTTGATGTTACTACTTTAATGTGTTTTCAAGGGCTACGATGTATACAGCTCAACGAGAACATGTTAGAAAAGCAATTAAGCTAAGATGCAATATCATGAGTGTTTAAGGAAAATTTTATCTATCATTAGCATATTAGCCTGGGCGATTATATTGAGTATATAATCATATGATATATCATGGCATAAGGGATTAGAAATGCCATTGGTAATCTCTTGGAATGGTTTAGGGTATCGAGTTTTTGTGAAAGTGTTATATTAGTTGGATGGTAATTTAGTATAATGCTATTTGTTATTTTAATCGCACGTCCTATTCTCGCTATGAAACATGAAGAGTTGTGATACGTGGGGAGCATGTGTTTTGCAGCCTTCGTGGCCAAGTGGGAGATGTTGGCCATGCCTATTTAATTAAGCCTGACAGCCACCAATGCCACCTAGGGCGACAACCATGACTGCCCCCTAACTTATATATGGAGGCTTAGGGGGGTTAGCCACAGAAACATTGAAAACAAGAAATCTCAAACTCTCCTCTCTCCCTCTCACGGCTGCCCAACCATCACCAGTGGGTCTCGAGTCTAGGACATGGAAAACGTAAGGCGACTCTAGTAGCCAATTAGTATCTGTACCAACGTGGGCTATTCCCGACAGAGAATTCCGCATCTAGGTTAGTCCTTATTGTTCAACACAATGCATTCCAAGATTCTTCATATTTGTAGAGTTCATCATGCCTCTTTCATAAATACCACTTCAAAAAGGATATGTCCTTCACAAATACACCCTTTCATTAAAATATATAAGTTAGTTAGCCATCTAAACTAACCCGTATCCCTTGATAAATAATTGATCAAGTTAATTATTTACGAAAAAGTGCATTGCAATACTTAAGCATGAAGATAATTAATTATTATGTAGGCATAACTCAAAAATATATTTCCATGACCATTTTTATAGAAATAATTATCTTATTAAATTTTCATTTTTATGGAAATTACTCCAACAAAAATCCCATTATCAGTGGAGTGTGGGGGTCTGATATAACAGCGTTACCTGTAAATTGTAAAATTATTAGAGAGTCTAATTCTGATTGATTCTAGATTTAAAATTCGTAAACTACCAACTACTCCACAAAAACGGAATAAATGAAGTTTAGAAATACATTTTGCTTTATGTCCGTATAAGAAAGCTGAAAAAAATTGTCCAACTAACAATGAAACAATGGACAATTCAACATATGTACTAATAGTCTAATTAATACTTGATTAAAAAGCTGAAGTTACATTAAGGGTACATCTAAGAGGTGAGGAGAAAGAAATTACGCTATAGCAGCCGTGTCTGAGGCAGATGCCACAAGGAGGATGATGGTGAGTAGAATTTCACATAGGAGGTGAACTCTCCATGTTGCCATGTTCCGCTGTGTTGATAATTGGTGGTATAACTGTACAACAACTAATAGGCTTTTTGAGGAGAAGATGAGGGGAGAGACTAGTTATAAGGAATACTCGATTATACAAGCGAATTTGTGCGCCCTTCTTCACAAAGTAGTACCCTTATTAAATAATTGTTCTGCAAAAAGAATAGTAGAAGGGTGAATGTTGTGTTTGTAGAGGCAAGCGTGACCACTGCGCTTTCTCCTTGAAGGTTGGAGTTTGAGCCTAGCCACTGACTAGGTGAAGAGCAGGTCTTCCCCCCCCTATTGGCCATTATTTACGTTCCCCCTTTTTTTTCCTTTTGGCCATTATTTACTTTAACTTTCCCCTTTTTTGGACGAGATAATTAATTGTTATTTCATTCTTCCTCTTATTTTTCTCTCTATTCATATTATCAATTTAGTTTTTAAATGATGAATAAAATTTACAAATAGGATTAATAGCATAAAGTGAGATATTTTTAT
>NCQT01087966.1:1384-15372 GCA_002740465.1 Stenocereus thurberi | reverse complement strand
CGAAAGTTGGATTCCTCCTTTAGCGGAACTACTGCTGTAGTTGTTCTCAAACAGGTCAGACAACGAGATATATAGCTTATATTCATGAGTTTGTATTTTTCTGATAGATGTTATGTTCTGTATTTCTGACAAATAGCTTAAGCAGGGTGAAGATCTTCTTGTGGCTAACCTTGGGGATTCAAGGGCAGTGCTCGGTACAAAAAGAAAAGATGGGGTTGCCGCTGTTCCATTGACTACAGATTTGAAGCCCAATTTGCCTGGTAACAGAAAAATCTTGTTTCCTATACAATGAACTAGAATCTTTCCTACACTGATTGTGGTATCCAGTGTCTACATGGTTTCTTCTTACTGTTGACTATTTTGACATGTCCTGTAGGTGAGGCTGATCGAATAAGGAGGTCAAATGGTCGAGTCTTTGCTTTGAAGGGAGAGCCAGGAGTTGCACGAGCATGGATGCCTCGAGTTTATTGTCCAGGGATGGCCATGTCCCGCTCCTTTGGAGACTTTGTTATTAAAAAACATGGCATACTGTCCACTCCAGTGCTCACTCACCATCACATAGCTTCTGATGACTTGTTTATTGTGCTCGCAACAGATGGGGTAAGTCGACTTCTCGAACCCAACAACATGCTTACTCAGCGATTGCCACAAGTGTGGCCTTGCTAGGCCTAAGCCTAATTGAAGGTTAGTGGCCAGCTTATTGACTGTCCTGGCCTGATTCAACGTAGCTTACAAAATTATACAAGCTGAACTGGGTGGGTCTGCTTTTGTGGGTCACTAACTATGAACCTGGCCTCAGTGGCTTGCTAGACAGGGTCAAGCAGGTTGGCTCAACCTGATTGGCTCTGTGTCCATCTCTATTTTGAGTTTCTGCCCTATGATTACTTTGAACACATGCTTGTTTCTTTGCCAAACTACAAATATTATGTTTGACACGTTTTATTATCATAGGAAGCTTTTTGCAATGTTAATTATGTATTTATATGGGGTCTTTGCAATCAGGTGTGGGATGTCCTTAGCAATGAGGAAGTTGTATCGATTGTGCAGTCAGCGGAGAGTGAAACAGTGGCGGCAAGGGCAGTTGTGGAGACGGCTGTTTGGAAGACAAAATTTCCTAAGGATAAGCCAGACTATTGCACTGCTGTCTGCCTCTTTTTACATCAGGACCTGGCATAATTAGGCACATCTGAAGTTTTAATTTGAAATATGGAGAGGGCAATATTAAAGATCTCACACAGTGTGTCCAGTGCTTGTCTTCTCATGATCTGAATGAACTCACATGCCCTGCATGAAGGGGATTCTAAATGTCGAAATGGATCAAATGATCACGAAGGTCATGTTTTTGGCATAGAAACAACCAACGAATGTGCACTGTGGATGACACTTGTGTATGACTCTTATTTTTCCTAACCAAGTATGATTGAGCCGGACCCAAGGCTATCGGCACAATGCCTGGCTCCTTGTTCTTCCTGTCTCATTGAAATTTCAGGTGCTTCCTGACCAGGACTCGTTGGGTTCAAATCCGAGCTGTAAGGAGCTGTGTAATTGACCTGGATTGTTGGGGCAGTATATACTGCAAAATATCAGTAGAGATAATGCAGGATGAAGGACATACAATGAGTCAACAGTTGAGATTGAATTCATTGTGGTGGATGTGTTCATTGTTAAGCAGTAGTGCATGAAAATTTAGCACCAAAAGAAAAAAGAAGTGTGTGACAAATTGACAATGTTCTTTTTGACCAAAATAACATTCTTTTTTTGTTGTTTTGTGTATTTCTTTACACTAAAATAAAATATGATCAAATTATTTTGTGTTTTGAGGCCAAAACATATCTGATTACAAAATTCTTGTGAATAATAACCAAAAAGCAATATGATTGGAGGATGACATTTGTTGTTCGTATATCTCAAATTAATTATGTCACAATAAAATCGAAATTTAATCCCCAAACAACATATCACAATATATACCAAGGAAATATTATACTTAAAAAAATCAAATCATTATGACGCCACTACTGAAAATTAAAAACTTCCACACATTATGTGCTCGTGTTAGCTGTGTATTCTCGTGGCTCGTATGAAAACAGGGTTGGATTATGCTGTAACGGTGAAAAAATAACGACGACAATCTTCTGAAATTCCAAAAGAAGACAATGACAATGACAGTTCGGCATGAAAGAAACCCAACCAAAAAACCCAGAGAATTCCAAATATATAACAGGCTTGACAGTCGACTATGAAAGGAAAAGGAGAGCCAGAACATGCAATACGTATAGGAGGAACCCATATTTCTCCCACGACTTTGGAATTTCAAGGGAGTTCCACGCACTGAGGGGAGAGAGAAAGGATGGAAAAATCAAAATTAGAAGATTTGGATTAAGGAATTTAGGAGAATATTGATGCCAATTTTGAGGAAGGCAAGCAAACCCACAAAAAATGGTGAATACCCATATCAAGGGCAACATGAGATTAGGAAATTGAAAGCACAATTGGTTCAGAGAATACATTGGAACAACATTTCATGATTCCATCTTGCAGATGAAAGGTATGCTAATCTTTCCCCCATCCCAACCCAGAAAAAAACAAGAAAAAAGAAAGTAAAGAAGGGTTTTTATCTTCTGGTGACTTTTCGCTGTATTACTTAGCTTCAGATGTCACGCTAGAAATTTGGGTATTGATGCTTTTGCTGGTTGCGTATTCAAAACTGTTTATTTGTTTGATTGGTGTATAGAGGGCAATGCTGAGATAGGGTTATTTGTGTTTTGTTGGATTCTGTACGTATTGTAGCGTGACTTGTTTTCATAGTGATTTGGTTACTGGGGTTGTTCATTCTCACCCTATTCAAAGGTGCCCAGAATTAAAGAGCTAGTTTGATAGTGCCCATTTGAGGGTAATTGCGGACTTCTTGCCAGCAGCATTCTGATTTGATTGGAATTATTGGGTGGATCCTGATCCCCGCTCCGCCTCTTTTTTCTGTCCCTCCCAAATAAGAAAACTGTTGTGAACTATGTCAGCTGTGTGAATATGTGATTCTTTCATAGTACTTTGGCCTTTTGACACTTATCCAGTCTAATAGAAATTTCAACAGTGAGCGGAATTATCGGGATCTTATATAGCTTAGCTGTAATTTATGTTTTCGTGTCTTGTTTTGGGGCTACAAACATATATATATACATATAGTACAAGTTTGTTGATTGTGTTACATTGATAAATTACTGTATCTAGTTAGGGCCTTCTGCTGCTGTTGGCCTCATGGCAAGTTGTGGCTTCTTAATGATCGGAAAAATCATAGTATATCAATGGCTCATGCAATAGCCGTAACCTCCTGTGGATCCCCTGACTAGCACAGAGGCTGTCTTTGAGATAACCATATTTTCTTTTCCTATTAATTTTTTAAAAAAGAGGCATCAGTGATTCATATGCTTAGAAAATATTGCCTCCGGAGTGAAGCTTTTGGGTTTTTATCTCAACGTTAGGAACTCAAAGGGCTGTCATATATACTAAGTGTTCAGCGACTTCCTTTCTCGAATAAAATTTGACTAGTGGACCAACTAATGCAGAAGGAATTGATTTCCCCTTCATTACCCTGAAGACATGCTGGCTACTTGTTCGTCTTCCTTGTGCTGTGGCCGAATCAATTTCATATATTCTGCTTGAATGGCATGTTTTGTGTTGGGTTTTCATTCCTACTTTTCGTCTAATTGTAAATGAGTTTCTATAGGCGGACTGCTACTTGCTAAAATGTTCAAATCTACTTCGTAAATCCTGCTGTCAAATTTCATAGCACGCATTTTATTGGGTTTTGATTTCTGCTACTGTATGTCAATATTAATGCCAATGCTTAATCCATTACCTTTGGTTAGAGACCAAACAAACCCGTGAATCCATGGGTATGACTTACACATTGTAGTTTTCAGAGCTGATACATGCATAAGATTTTCAATCATGTTGAGGAAGTCATTGTGATATTAGGTAGAATAAGAAAGATTTTTTTTTATGTGATAGCAAGATACAGCTCACTTAGATATCATCTTGTAAATCATTCTATCAATGAGTAAAAACAGTCTGCTGCTAGTTGAGATCTGCTTGCATGTTTGCAGCATACCTCATAGGAGCCAATCCGCCAAAGCACAGTATGCCCTTTTTTTAATTAAAAAAATTGTAGAAATGCATTTTTGTTTTGTATATTTTGTTTCGTAATTTCTCGCCAAGATGGGTGAGACCCTTTTCTCTGGAGCCAACATCTTGAGGTGTTATAATTGAATGAACACATCAATATTACAACTCTATATTTTACTTTTTTTTAATTTAAAAGACCTGGATAGGACTAATCTTTATGAAACGAAAATTTTTATTTATAGTGTTATGGAAAATTAGGTGTTATAGTCTTTCTTTGTTTTTTTGGCCGGGGGGTAGTGAGTTACAATTTATGATATGAGCAAATTATTTTTATTGGTGATTATTGTTGGAATATCATAGAATTATTAATGTTTAAGTTCAATAGCTTGAACTATCTCTCCGTTTACATGTGATTTTGACTTTTGACAATCAATGCTTGAGCTAACCATAGGGCCAGCAGTGACCTACCAACTTGGTCTGAATGTCCTTTTCTGATAAACACTTGTATAGATCCAGTACCTGAATATCACTGGCCTGAATATACCAAATTGGCCAGATACTGGTTGACAAATTGCCTGAGATTATTGTGATAGTGACTGATAATACTTGTTAATTGTTGTCATCACAGTTTGTGACACCTCAACTAGACAATGTTGGAAGATAGGAAAAGTTTCCAATAGCCATTGCCTATTCATGCTGAGTTAAAGTTTGTCGTATTATAAATGAACTATCATGCTAATAAATTATCACAAATATTTGGTTATTAGCTAGTCAAATGTGATTTATATATACCTAGTATCATGCGTAGAAGAAAGTTAATCTGTGTGGAGAATCTTGCATTTGCTGTTCATTGATATCAAAATGTAAATTCTTTGACATTATCAAATTATGTTTGATTCTTACCCAGCGAATGGAATCAGTTCAATTATCAGGTCTGGTTTTGCTGATAGGATAATGACTCGTCCACCAGTAACCTATTTTTGGGTGGTTCAAAAAGCATCTCAACTGCTTTTGTTCTTTTAGGGTTAGAGCCAATTACTGGCGTGGATGAATTATATTACTTGGACGTTGTATTTCACCTTAAGTACTTGTGTCATATATTCAACACTTTTGGCGTAGGTAAAAACAGACATGTTCATTGGTGCTAGTTTGAGCAAACTATTAATTGGACACTTCATTTCATCTGAAATACCGATACCCCCATCAATTACTCGACACTTGAGCGAGTCCATTTTACACTAGAGACAAACAATATTTTCAGCAATGGTCGAGTCCGACACCTAGATTGGTGTTGGTTACTCAAAACTCTGACATACGTGTGGCCTGAATCTGAGTAGAATTGCTAGAAATCTAGGATTCTAGCATTTTCATGTGTATGTTGGGAGCAGCAAGTCCATCGTCTTTCTGTATTGTCTTATTAGAATCTGTGCGATTAGGTGAATTATAGGGGTGTCCTTTTCTTCATGCAAAATTCCAACTCGCTGAGAGGTAAGACGTCATATCATACCCTTTGATCAATTCAATCCGGGTAGGAAATGGACAGAATCATTCAAAGTCAACTATACATGAACATGGTAATGAATAAATAATTGTAATGCAAAATTTAATGAGAAATCTGTTTCTTAATTTGAATCTTCAGAGTATCTGATTGTAGCCTTTAACATTAAGAAATTCTTTTTCTCTTCCCCTCTTTATTGACATATATTTTTTTATTTGATTGTATGTTTCATCTTGCAAATTCAGTTTGGATCCCTCCATCAACTGCCTGTTTCCCTAGGCCTGGAAGTGACCATAGAATATACAATATTTGTGTATTCAATAATGATAAGCAGTTTGAGCTGGTACATATATTTCTCATTTTTCTTTTCTTGTAGAGTTTCCTTGGTTTACGCTAAATAGTGGGTCACCCATGTAAGATTCCACACTTTCCCTTGGGGAATATGCTAATCTGAATTTGAATTATTAATTTGTGCTTGGAATTGATTTTAAGGAATAATCTAGTCTGTAAAGTTTAAGTTGTCAGTTCTAGAAAATTGACAGCATGTTTTAGCAGCGTATATTGTTTATATGTGCTGAAATTGTTCAGACTTTCCCATGAAGCATTTAAAGATTGTTGGATGAATCACATCTACTGGGGACCTGGTAAATAGTAACATAGAATTGCCATCAAATTTAGAAACTATGTGAATTATAATTCGCATAGGAGGCATAAGGGATCCCCATTATTATGAGTCACCGGTAAGACTGCGAACACTTCGGCCACCCTAGACCCTGCCAACTGCATTTTTGTGTTGGTGGTGTAGGATCACTCTTGTCTGAACCATTTCTGTCCTGAGTCGAAGTTCGTATTTCAATTTCCTTTTGTAGCGCAATTCATATCTTTGTGTCGATAATTTGTTCGAGCATGACTGCCTCTAGCTCCAAATAGTTAATAACCAGTAACCACCCATCTCATTTACTGTTTTCCTTTTTTCCTTGGTGAAGTGTCTCAGATGACCATTTCTCCCTCAGGAAACAGTCTTTTCGTGGAAGCCGGCTCTTCTTACATTATTAAAGATACGAATTCTACAAAATTACACCTCAGATGCCCGTTAAGAAGGATCTAAGGGTAATCTAAAATAAGAGATAATAATTCATTAATGTCAATTATTGAAGCAACGTCTGATTCAACTCTCAGGAAGCGGCACTGCCCGTACGTGTATCCTCCTTCATTTGATTTTATATTACAGGCTTCGGAGGGTCCCTTGTGGAGAAAATTCCTTAAAAGCTCTTGAATATTCAAGTTCTCCTGGTGTTAGGATACCAGTATCTCAAAAATGGGAAACTGCACATCTTGTGTAACTTCACATGCCAAAGTAAATGATTTTGGCTGCCATGACAATGCTTTGCATATCGTAGCAGAAGATGTCAATGGAAATCATAAGGTTGGTTCTGTACACTCTGAGCAAGGTGCCAAAGGTGCAAACCAGGATGCTGCCGTTCTTTTTCAGGTTTGTTTCTTAACCCATCATGTTGGAGCCATGTAATTTAGAAAGCAATCCTTAGTTTGTTTTGTATATCTCAAAAGTTTTCTATTGGTAGCTTGGAAAGAAGATTCAGAAGCGTGCAATTAGATACAGGTTTTTGTGATTATTGTTTTCTTTGGCACTTTTCGCCAACTTAAAGAATTTTGCTCTTTCTGAAGGGATATGGGTTGGAGGATGGAGCTTTCTGTGGAGTGTTTGATGGGCATGGAGAATATGGGCATGTAGTTAGCAGGGTTGTCAGAAACCAGTTGCCGTCATTGCTATTACATCAAAAAAGATACTTGGAATGGGAAGAGGCTTTTGTTAATGCTTTCAAAGCAATGGACAAGGTGGTCAAGCTGCATGTGAACGTAGATTGTTCTCTGAGCGGTACTACTGCTGTGGTGGTTGTTAAACAGGTGAGGAAAAGCATTGGTATTCAAATGGATTTTCAGTGCTTTGTTTTGTTATTGTGTTGTTTTGTTTTTTGGGAGGTATGGATTGAATTTCAACTAAGATTCTATGGACAGGGAGAAGACCTTTTTGTTGCCAATCTCGGAGACTCAAGAGCTGTCTTGGGCTCATTAACTGATAATGGAATCCAAGCTATCCAGTTGACTATGGATCTGAAGCCAGATGTACCTGGTAAGGAAACTTGTTTGCTTTTCTATGCTGTTCCTCAGTGGTGGATTCAGAAATCTCAGCTCTGGGTTTTCATCTGCATATGCTCCAACGATTTTGTCTATGAGATTTGGTTTAGCATTCTTTTTCTTTTATTTACGGGCTATCTAGTAACCACCCTGTTCATCCAGTTTCTTGTCCAATACTTAGCTTGCATTATTTTTGTCCCTTAGATCAATCTTCTCTTGTTGTTCAGGTTATTACCTTCTGTTTTCTTTTTTTTTTTGGGTGTTTTTTGTAACTTGTGTCCGGCTCTTTCTTGTTCAGCTGAAGCTGACCGGATTAAGAAATCCAACGGTAGAGTTTTTGCACATGAGACACAACCACACATCCCACGAGTGTGGTTCCCTGATGGGGATGCCCCAGGCCTTGCCATGTCGCGAGCTTTTGGAGACTTCGATATGAAGCATTATGGGATCATTGTGACTCCTGATGTTTGTCAGCACCGCTTGACCTCCAACGATCACTTTGTTGTGCTAGCTAGTGATGGGGTAAGCTCATTGCTATGTGAGGATTGACTTTTGTACTCCTGCACACTCTTCCTGGATGAGGTTCTCACATAGTGATTGGGTTTGTTTAGATACAATGAAGCCGTTTGGTGGCTAGCACCCTAAAATAGAATCAGCCCCAGTTCCCTTCACAGGGACATTGCTATCCTGTTTAATCAGGGGAAAGATTGTATATTCCATTTCTGGCCTTAAAGTTTAACAGCTAACTTCATTCAATCAATACGTAAATTTGCAGGTGTGGGATGTCTTGACCAACGAAGAAGTTGTGTCCATAGTGTGGTCAGCAAAGAGCAAACAGGAAGCAGCAAAAGCAGTTATACAAGAAGCTCATGCATCATGGAAGCGCAAGTTCCCAAAATCAAAGGTCGATGACTGCTCTGTCGTCTGCCTTTTCTTGCAGGAGGAGAGCGACAACATTTTGTTGCCTCCTCCTAGTACCTGAAGTTAATCCACACCTTAGAGGTCAAAACTCAGTGCCACTCGCATACTCACTTTCTGAAGCTGCAAAGGACTAGGAATCGCGTAGTTCATAATGAGCAGCTGAGTGCCAAAGATTTGTCATTCGGGATTGTTGCTTGATGTTCTTAGTTGAACAGAGCGAGGGAGAGTGAGCAGTGCAATTACTAATAAAAGCTATGGTGGACGAGGCACAAATCCAGCCATATGGCTGTAGACATGATGTTTGAATCCGAAGTTATCTGCTCTTCTATTTGTATGTGTATATATGTATTTCTCAGACCAAGAAAATAAAAATACATATACTTGACTTTTCTAGCCTTTGTGTCTCTCCTCAAACTTCAATCATCCAAAACCCCACGGGAGTAGAATTGACACAGATTTATGTGCAGTTGAGCTTTTAATTTAGGCATGAATCATACAAGGTTTTCACTTTTTAGGGGAAAAAATGATTTGAGTTCAACGCAATAATAATATGGAGTTATGGACGAAGCATACTGGGAGTATCTGTTATGAGAAACATATGACAATATTCCTCCCCCATGGTGATGTACTTAGCAGCGTTAGGCGCTAGATGCTGATGTGTCTGTTCTTTTCGTTGAATTTAGGAATTGAAAAATAAGTGAAACTGATTGAAGTGGGTATGTTTCTGTTGAAGTGGGCTGAAGTTGGTATATTTTTTTGTGATAGATAGAAATTGATTAAAATAGTGGGTTGAAATTGGTTCAAGTCGGTTAAAGTGAGTTGAAATTGGTATTTTTTTATTAAAGTTTGTGAAGTGGGTTGAAGTAGATAAATTGATATTTACCGACGAAAAGAACAGACCCTAAAACATATATTTGAATCAAACGTCTTGGGTTCTGCTATCCAAGTTATTCAATTGGGCCTGACTTTTAAGTCAAAACCTAGACGATTATTGAGTCAAGTAATTCAAGCCTTTGGATTAAGTTGTGTTTCGATAGTTTGGGAATTTCACAATCTCACCATTTCACTCTTCAAACCAATCCAAGTCTAACAGGAGCATAATCAGTTCTTTGCACAAATAAAGGGATCCCTTATTCTCCAAGAACAATTCAAAGTTAGCAGTAAGGCTAATTAATAGCAGAACCGAAAATTCTAAGAAAAATTCTAGAAAATAATTTGAAGGTTTAGAATCTCTAATTGGATCTCCTTGTTAGGTTTTAACTGCATAAGATTTGAAAATATCAAGGATGCAATAAAATACATAAAACTAACACCAGAGGAATTTTGAGAGAAAAAATATTTTCACTATTTCAGGATAATAAACAAACAATTATGTTTGTTTACAAGTGCTAATTACCAATACTAATAAACGGATCCTTTCTACACCCCTAATTTGAATGTATTTTTCTCAAATAACTAATTCACAGTTGCTCCCCATATTAACTCACCCACACCAAGTTCCACCTTAGTGTTTTTCGCAGTAGTGTAGCTCTACCTCGATTTCCACTAGGTTTCCTTGTCGCTTATAGAAAAACTAATGACCTTGTTTCCAATGCATAATCCTTGATTCATGTAAATACTTCTCTCAAAGGTGCAATTAAACTCCCGCCTTTGATTATTGTTACCTCCCCATAAATGCTACCTCATAAATGATTGGTCACAAATTCTCTAGGATCAACCGGTTATCTATAATGCATTGTGTTAATTTTATTATTATTATTATTTTTTTCTTCGATTGATTTTATCAAACCCAACACCCCCCAATATTAAAAGTTCTTTCTTTTCTTCTGTCCTTTATTTGACGTATTAAGTTGCTCCCAGCATACCCTTTTTCTTTTCCCTTTTTTGGAGGTTTTGATGTGGTCTCTACTCTCAAGGCGATGTCTCAAAGGATGCATGGGCCCTCTGTGCGAGTCCCACTTTTGCGGGATATGGGGATGAAAAAATTCTACACTAAAATTTGAAATTGGAACATTATTTGTATTTTTTTTTGAGGTCGAACAAAATTATGCCAGTCCTAAAGAGAAATTTGAAATATAGACGAACACCAAGCTTGGATTCTTCAGGTTGAGCAAAATTGGTATTGAGATACACGGGGTCAGAAAAAATACCTTGACAAGGTTTTATAAAAAAGCAAGTTTTCTTAACCATAAAATGGAAAAGCTCAAAATTTTCAAAATTTACAGTGCAGCCAATATGAGGTTGAAGGCTAAAATAGATGGACTGTAAACTTGATGCATTTGAAGACCTGTCTCTGACAGTCCTCACCTAAAACCAAAAGCAACAGAACTTTTTTCTTCAGGTAGATGTAGACTGTCCTTTTGGGGGTTCCTCATCAAGCAGGCCATCATAGGAGACCGGCATCCTTACTCTATTGTGAATAGACCTTTGGTTATCTCCATCTCCGGTGACAGATCGTCCCAGTTCTTCTTGTCCTGATGCTACTTTTATCTCAGAATCATTATCTGAAGTGCTAGCCGATGTTTTGCCAGAGATTATAGCTGAAGCAACTTGAGATGAATTGTTAATCTTCGCTGATAGAGCTTGGCCAACACTTGGTCTCCTAAATTGTTTCTGCCAGAAACCAGTGAAAGAGGTCAGGAATCAGAACATGAGGTCAAGAATAGCTGAATAGACCAGGCCATATGTAAGAGGAGCTCAATTTCTGGGCAGCTAAACGAAGTCAATATTGAGTGACATTTTCAGTTAGGCTAACCAAAAATCCAAATTCAAATCCAATACCCCAAAAATCCCTCCACCAGTCAGGGTATGGGGGGTCTGATATAGCAATCTTACCCCTTAATTGCAAAATTATAGAGAGACCAATTCCGTTAGACCTTAGATTTAAAAACCGTAGACTACCTACTACTTCATAGAAACTTAGCAGATGAAGTTTAGAGAAGCATTTTATTTTAGTCCACTACAATCCAAGCTGAAAAAAACAGTTCAAACTTGCCTGTTTCAGTTAGGCTAATTAGTGCATTTCAAATCCAGGGTCCAATGGAAACCTCTCAGCAACAAAAGGGGTAACGCTACATAGATATGAGTTCTGACTCTCCCACATCTTGCTAGCTAGGTTAGTACTGGTTTGCTTTGATTTAGAGGTTGCGTCAAAGATGGGCAGCTCAACAAGTGTAAGAGGTCAAAAACCCTGAACTCGGTCAACCCAGTTAAAAAGAGTTTAATGTTCAATGAGAAATCTGGATTTGAAATAAAAGAAAGCTGGCCCACACATGAAAAAAGGCTTCATGCCACAAGAAACTGACATGAAGGTCGACCATATATATGTAGGTAGGCTGATAATGGATATTGTGCACACCTCAAATTCCTTTCCTTTCTTCATTATCTCCCTGTAGGCATTTGGGTCCCGTGCTTTGAGTATATTCCATAATATGCCCCCAGCTGATCTAAATCGAACACCATCAGCAGTTTTTTGACCTCCACATGCCTGAACAGCATCTACCTGCATTTGACATATGTCTAATGAATCAGAGTATCTCACAATGGAAATTCCTTGGCACAAACATATCGCAGATACCAGCTTGAAGAGAAGCGATATACCATGCGTACTGAATCCTTACTCCCGAGTTAAACATTAAAGCACCTAATTTGACTCAAAAACATATCGCAGATACGAGCCTTATAATGTTCCTTTTAAGATCTCATGGCATCAAAGCAAGTCTTTGCTCGCAAGAGAAACAACAAATACAGAGTTTCCAAGAAGATGGAGGAAGCTATGATCCTAACCTACACAGTAAAGAACGGCAGAGTCAACCACCCAGGCAGGTCTTAGCCCAAAATCCATGCAACTGAAAGTACTAAGCTTCAGTGGGAGGCATCTGCAACTGGTGGAAAAGAGTAATGTGCATCAGAAACCACTGATGACCTTGACTGAACAGGTTTCACTGTACCAGCTATGGAAAAGGATTGGCAGGCAGGAAAATCCTTATTTATTTCATCTTTTGAATTTGATGGACCAACTAATGAGGTTTGCATGGCCATGTTCACATTGAGTGTACCTCTGAACCTAAAAGTGTCAAAAGAAGATATACATGTATTAAGCAACAACTCCATTGTGTTTTTCACTAAAAGCAGAAAACCACAAATAGCCCGGGGGGGAGCAGAAAACCAATTGGAAATTATATTCTCTAGAAGCAGAAACAAATATCTACATATGGAACAAGTTACAGCACCCATGTGAAGGGTTGTGCCCTTCATGGCCGCCAGCAGTTTAGGTGTTCCAGGCTAGTGGAAAACTTTGTTCAATCAATAAATTGTTGAAAGAGAACATGAGTTTACAACGCTATCTGAACTCCAAAGATAAGTGCCTATTGGACAAGGGTAGATATAGCAGGCATGACTCCCTAAGAGTTTATGTATTGCACACAGTCCTCCATTCACAAACTCCATGACAATGAGTGCAAATGAAGAACAAAGTGCAGCACCAACATTTGTGGTAACACAGTATCTTGGCCACAATCAATGCCAAGTACTGAAGTTAAAAATACATGTATGTGCATAGTCTAAGTCTTTGACAGCAAAGTGGAGACCAATCATTAATGAGCTAATCAACATTCATGGCAAAAGCCATAATGCGTGAAAGGAAAAATTGGAGGATCAGTAAAGGAAAAAGTTCTTCTGTTTATTTGGTTAATATGTGAACACATGAAAGGCAGAATATACTCTGAACAGTCCCTCATGAAGGATGTACAAGCAGTTTAGGCAAGCTTGATTACCCCTTTTACAAGATCACTTAAAGCAGAGACTCCCAGAACACCAACCGCAGTGTATACTAGATATGATTTTCTCTCTCTCAAATGCCTACAAACTCCAAGGACAAATCTGTAGAAAACACAAAAACAGCAGCATTTAGAAACATTCTGTTCNNAGGCTTCTCATCCAAACCTAGCTCGCAGTTGTAAAGATCAATGCAATAGTCAAAACCTTTACAAAATACGGTAACTTTTAAAGGGAGAAACCCCTAGGTCTTGCTATGTTAAATACTTAAATGAGTTTGACATCTATCAGTGCCCAAGATGTCGCCAACGTCTTGAGTGGCCATCAGGATTAAGAATGAAGCTGGCCATGAGGACTAAGAATGAAGCTGAAGCAAAAGCCAATATTCCAAACAAATTCCATACTGGCCGTATAGCATAAGAAATTTGCTATCCCACAGAAGTTTAAGGAACCATGAAAAAATCCCAGGAAAAATATGTTAGAAGTCAAGTCGATAATAACCTAGCAAGCAATT
>NCQT01087963.1:0-11384 GCA_002740465.1 Stenocereus thurberi | reverse complement strand
TCTCACTTGAACGAGCACAAATACATGAATCCGATGCCGTAGAAAATGATTTCTTAACTAGTGTGTGTTGTGAAGTCCTCATTCGAGGATTATGTTAGTGCAAACATTTGGAGAAGTGTATGTACTCTTTAAAAGAACCCTGTTGGATTCCAAATGACTTCTTTATGAATAGCGATTGCTTAATAAGTGATTACTTTGATTTTAGTAAGGGTGCTAGCCTTCTTATGTGTTAACCTCATTTTCTTATGAAAAGAACTCCGTTGGTGACTCAAGCTGAACTCTTTTACATTAAGAGCTTATGTGTGAACTGAACGCCCTAATGTTTTCAATGCCTAGGTTATAGCTTGAGGAAACCTGCTATTGAGTTATTTCTGTGTGTTATGTGACGTAAAACTTGTGTAACATATGTGATTGTCATTTTTAAGTTGCAAGAGTCATAGGTTAGGCAAGTTGAGAACTCTTGTGTGTAACACCCCAAAATGTCTTTAATTAATTTCTAACTTCGACTAATACGTGAATGTATGATTTATGTGCATAAATTTTTTGTGTTTTATTTTAGACATACGTATATGTTTTTTGTTAATATTATTATGCTTGGGAATAATTATTTGATTTATTAGTGTCACTGGGCATTTTTTTCCAACAAGAAAAAGAAAGAAAAGGGGACCCAAAAAAAGGAAAAAGAAAACACAAAAAAGAGGGGAGGGTTTTTTTTCTTACGTGATAAGCATAAGGAGGGGGGCTATTCAGTTTTTGTTACCCACACCCACAACTCACACAGCACACCACGCAGAGAGGGAGAGAAAGAGAGGAAGAGTAGAAGAAGAAGAAGAAAAATAAGAAGAAGAAGAAGATGATGATGATGAGGAGGAGGAGGAGGCGAAGAAGAGAAGTTTAGGGTTTCGATTTTGGTTTTAAGTTAAGGTGAGTAATCTTTGCTTTTCCTTCAGTCTAAAATTGATTAGGAGAATATGAATTTGAAAGTTTATGCTTTAGTTTGGTCAATCAATCGAGAATTGAAGCCTTGATTTTGAAGTTTTAGGATTTAGTAGAATAGAACCCTAAATTCATTCGTTAGAAACCTACCATCAAAATTTTCATGGTAATTTGTGATTTAAGGGTTATGTGAATATGCTAAACTATGAATTTTTGAACTGATTATTGGTGTTGGAAGAATAAAATGAAAGAAAAATAAAGGCTTGAATTTTAGATTATACCCTTAGTTGGATACTGTTTGATTTTTTGTGAATTATTGGTTGTGCTAGACATTCTAAAATTTTTACTGTAGATGACTTATGATATTGGGCAATTTCCTGTAAATTTTCGTGAATTTTTTGTATGTGGTTTAGGAGTTATGAATTTTTGATTGAAACTACCCTGTTATATGGTGTGAAAATTCAGATGATGTGTGAATTATTGTGAACTATTGGGTTGGATAAAAATTGTAAAAACTATACTGTACAATATGGATATTTTTGGGATATTTTTGGTAACGTTTCATGAATTTTGGATGCTTATTTCACGAGTTATGAATTTTCAATTGAAGTTATCCTGTTTTGGTGCATTAATTTCAGCCATGGTTTTAAATTCTTGGGATCTATTTTCTAGTTAGAAAATTATGAAAATTTTATGATAAATGAATAATACTGTGTTATATTTCTCTACAAATTTTTATAGATGTTGCATATGTATTCTTTGAGATGCGAAGTTTTGAATTGGATGCTATATTTGGTGTAAATATGGTTATTCGTTTGCGTAAATTAAATCTTTATCATGTTTGCCATAATTTAAAGTAGTAAAATAGTAATGTGTCCTTATGGTTTATGGGAGACTTGTGAAAATTATTTTGGACTGAATTATGTCTTTCTTTGACTATGTTTTGTTAAAAATTGTGAAATCCAGCTTCTTTGAGAAATAAAAATGTAATTATATGAGTTATATGATTTCACTAAGCTACATTTTGGGGAAAAATGTTCATTTCTTGTCTGAGGCTATTACATAACGTTCTAGAGCTATGACCATAGTAGTGACTGTTGTTATGTTCAGGTCGCCTAGTGCGAGAGGTTCTAACCAATCCCCTAGGATATGAATATCGACCTTAAGTGTTATGTGAGCCATGTGGATCCCTAGTGAGGAAGGTCTTGTCCTAAACTTACTAGGATATGAATGTGATTCCATAGTTTGTGTTATGAGCAGTTCGCGTCCTTTAGAACATGGATGCCTAGTTGGTATCATATGAATGAGTTGCGGTTGGTTCACCTTGGGTTGGTTCCATATGAGTGAGCCATAGCTCGGCCACCAGGAAGTGTTTCTTACCCTAATGTTGTGATAGTTCTTTGTGTGAGTCATGAGTTGATTTCCCCTAATCTAAAAAATTTTGCATTTAGTTAAGGATATGTTATATGTTATCAAACTGGTTTTGGCTTGGATTTGGAATTTGGATATATTATGAAATTAGATTTTAGCTTAAATTTAAATTCTAAATTTAGATTTGGATTTGGAAGTTCGTTTAGGATATTTATCAGATTGCAATGGAAAGTATACGTTTCATTGATAAGTTTGTTTAAGAAAATATGTTATATGTTTATAGCAAGTATATGAACTTTTGTAAGGAATATGCTTATGTATGCTTCAAGTATGATTATGGGCGGGTCATTAGCTTAATTTAGTAGGCTTTGCTTTCTTTTGGACCTCAGTGAGGATTAGGAGCCCAAAGGACATAGTTGGTATTAGACAACCATGGTTAGTTTAGTGAATAGACTAATGGCAGAGTTTGTTTAGGGACTTAAGTGAAAATGAGGGTTCTTGAATCATACCTGGTATGGGACAGGTACGACTAAGTTAGTCTAATTGCCACTTGACATACGTACGTGTGTGTGTGTTTGTGAAGTTTGGGAACGTGTTAGATACGAGTTTAGTTTGATTTCTGAAGCATGAGCATGTTCTTATGTCACCTTTGATGTCATATGCTATGTTATGTTTATATATCATAAGGTACGTATACTGTGTGATTATGTGTTAATCAATTAATGTACAAAGTGTAACAACAGAGAAGGTAAGGGTTATTCACTGGGCTGGAGGAGCTCATGACCTCACCATTTTTTAGGTTTTGTAAGCTAAAGGAAGCCACAGAATCATACAAGAGGCCAGGATAAGATACACTTTTTGGGGAGTAAAGCTGAGGCTGTATACCTTGTTTATACTATGTTGTGGATTGAGTTTTATAAGTACAAGTATGGATGTATTTCTGGGATGATACATATGTCAGAATATTATGGATATGGTTTAAGTATGCATATAATTGCATGTTTTAGAATCACCTTACCCAACTTTAGTTAGGTTTCAATAAGAGCTTCCGCTGCTATCGCCTATTAACAAGTTAATTTTGGTTAAGAATTTCAACGAGCCTTATGGGTGTTTCTAGTTGAAAATCCACGGTGGTGACGCACCTGCCCCCCTCGGACGGGGTGTTACATTGTGTGTGGAATGAAAGAACAGATGAGAAGAATATTAAATTCTGGAGGTGATTGAGGCATTGATAGATATGGGTGCCCTTATATGCTTTTTATATGATATTAAATATACGTAGATTATGAGTTTAATGATGTAATGTAATGAATTCATAAGTTCTTGGACACATGTAGTTGGTTATTGTAGTTCATGTAATACACATTAACTAGTTGTCGCGATGTATGGCCATGCGAGCCAAGCCTCTGATTAGCCAATTGTCTTTTTAGGTAGAGTTGTTTATTTTGGGATATAAACCCCAGTGCTCTAGATGTGTGATCTATTGAGCTATATTTTTATTTCTTTCTTTCATTGAACTTCATATTGGTGTCCTCTGGGCGTGTGGCCCTTAGACTTGTGGTCTCTGGCATATCGCCGTCGAGCTTGTGGATATGTGATGGAGTCCTACCTAGCCAAGACCTTGCCCATGATGAAACAAGTCCAACTCGTCCAAGAATAAGGTCCCAAACCAAGAAGATGGCTCATCTTTTGCAAGAAGTTCAAGCTGAACTAAACGGGCTAACTGGCCAGAACAAGCCCGGTTTTGTGCATCTGATTTCTTAAGCGACATTGTGGCTTAAGATTAATATTTTTGCATTTTTGGAATCCTCATGATGTTAACTTTCAGGTTCAAGCATTGATTTTAAATCATGCACACAAGAGGATGGAAGATCAAAGGCTTTTCTCCAACCGGTCAGATTGGGACCAATTTTGCACTGTTGAATGTTTAGGTGTGATTACCCCACTTAGACTTTGTTTAACCTGAATTTGTTGGTTGGGGGGGTTTATACACATCTTGAGCTTTCCCACATCTTGAACTTCCCCCCCACGGTTAAATTCCAAGTCATATCCATTTTTGCAATGGTTAAACCAAGTTTGAAAATTGGGTCCACTTCTGTCCTTGAACCCGATTTGATGTCCCGGTTTATTTTTGCCTCCACCGGTGGGTTTTCTTCACTTCAACTGAGATGGCACGTCCCTCAAGGCTGGGCACACGTCCCAATACACCAATGATCAGCTGCAACCTTGGGAAGAACGACCAATGAGAGAAGAGAGACAAAGAAAGATGCTCGTTGCTTCTCATTGGACAGCCGCAAAGGAGAAGCTACTTTTCGGCTGTGCACATGCCCTCTTGCTGAGTTTCTAGTTGTTTAGGCTTAAGCACAAGTTAATTAAGTTGTAATAATCATTTGTCTTGCTTTCTTTACTAGTTTAAATGTACTTTGATTAGTCTTAAGCTCACTTTGTAACCAATTAGCCCTAACCGAGGAGATTAAGGCTAATTAACACCTTTCCTCCTCAGGAGGGTAAGGTGAGGTGCTTGCCTACTTGCTTGCTAGTTAAAATAATTGTGAGGCATGTAACAAAACCAAGTTTTCGGCCATTTGTAGCACACACTTCAGATTTGAATAAAAAACTTCCTAGAGAGCATTTGAAAGCTTTCTCTCAAATTCTTACTTGCTTATCTTAGTTTAGGCCAAACTAAGTGGTGTTCAAGTGAGTCTTAACCTTGATTAAGTGGTGATTCTATATCTTAATCAAGATTAAGGGCCCTAAACTCAAAGGTTGGTGGTGATTCTGTATCCAATCCTAGAGTTTAGTTCTATCCTAACCGAGTTCATCTTGCACGATTTCTAAGTGAAGTTATTAGCTTGAATGTTCAAGGTAATCTCTTTCACTTAGTGTAATCTTCACTTTCCCTCATTTATTCACTCCATTTACATCTATTCCCACGGATTCCACTTCACCAAAAGGCTTGAAAACCAACTAAAATTCAAGGGCCTTCATACCGTGCAAAACCAGGCTTTTCTAGCTTCGTGAGCAGCAATTTGGCACGGTGTGGCCGTGCACATAAGCACGACCGTGCCACTCTTGGCCGTGACATTTGCTTGAGTTTTAGTCTCCTTTGATGTGAGGTTAGCTTGGGTCTTCTCTTCCCCTGACCTTTACATCAATATGTCTCGTATGTTTTATCATTGTAGGGCCCTAATATAAGGTTTTGAGACTAGGAAATGGTTAATTTTTAAGCGGAACTTTATCCGTTTTGCCCCAAAAATTTATAAAAACATTAATATCCCTAACCCTAGTGGATAGGGATGCTATAATTTACCTGGCCTATTTCTCTACCTTCAGCCATGGCATAGGCCACTTTCATAGCCCGCTAGCATTTGCTTAATACTTCCTTTCAGTCCCTGCTCGATGTGATCCATCCACATTTCTTCACTAGCCACTTGTGTTGGGGCAAAATGGTTGAGTTCATTGAACTTCAATGCATACTCCATTACACTTATTTCTCTTTTTTAAGGTGAAATAATTCTTGTTCCTTAGCTCTCTTAATATCTCCACACTAGCATTGGCATCCATTAAAGCCTTCAACTAATCCCTAGTTAACAGTGGTTCAGCTACTCGAGACTTCACTATTCCCCACCAAAATTCAACCTCCCACTCGAATTAGGAGAAGGCTAGATGAACCACAGATCTCCGGGGAATTCCAACATTTCAAATAGATTCTCCATTTTCCTAAGTAATTCTTCATATACCAAGAGTCTGATCTGCCTTCAAATTTTGGTGGTTTCAGCTCATAAAACTAACATATCATATCTGTGGCCGTTGGCTCAAGTGATTGCTCACAATGTGGAGGCATCTGTCCTCACATGTGTATGGAGGTCACTTAATTCTAGTTCAAGTTAGATGTTAATATCTCAAACAACACTATCATTCATAACGACAATATAGTAGCTTCTAACCAATAAGATTACTCATAATTAGAGCATAATTACTCTAAATATTTCCACCATTCGCATCATAATAAAACCAAGTTATAGCATAAATTATATGCAATCCTACATACATACTATGCATTTACTTGCTAGAGTACATATCTACGGTTTCATTTACACACAATGCTAGTAAGCAGTTTATATACATTTAACTTATTTAAAAACAGCCTTTGTAACTTAATGGTCACTGCAAGAGTGACGTACTATCCTGGTTCTTTTACAAAAATAAAAAGATACAACAAATTTATTTGTATACATTACAACACTTGTGAACCATAGTTCACATCATCTTGCTCTATTCCTTCGGTCTGCACCTATTGCTCGTTAGAAGAGCTATCTTCAAGAGGGTCCTCAATCATAAAGTCATCTAAACTATTGGATGCTACTGAGCAGGAGCTGCATGTTCTTCAAATCTCATAATTGTTGAGTATCCAACGTTTTAGTCTTCATCAAACATTTCCCTCATCCTCAATATTGTCACTTGCTAGCTTCAGGGGTAGACTGCACCATAGGCGTCTACCCAACATACTTCCTACATCGTGCTGACTCACTTGTGGCAGTTAGCTTGCAATACCTCAATAAAGAGCTCTCTCATATGATGACGCTCAATGTGTGTCCTCTTGCTCAAGGTGATAGGAAGATGTTGATTCTCTACTGGTTGAATGAACGCATTATAAACAAAGTAGTTAGCAACAAGTTGTCCTTCCACCTGCAAAAATTCTACCAAGCCCCAACAAGTGAAAGGGGTGAATGGTCCTATGCTTACTATCTGCTGCCTGAGACTGCACAACACCTCAGTCCACCAATCCATCACGGGCATTCTCTTCATAAACCCGATCATTAGTAAGTGGCTCTAGGCAGCCCGATGTGGTCCCCATCGATTACTTAGTTCCAAGGGCTTCCAATATATGACCACATTCTACGTGGCCCACTCGAACAGTAAGTGGACATAATCTGCGATGTGGAATACCATTCTACAATGATGCTACAAACATAAGCGTACAACCCAATATAATAATAAGCATACAAGTAAACATATGTTTCATATGTGTCATGCATTTGATATGATAATGGATGCATAATGCAAACCTATGGCTCTAATACCACCAAATGTAACAACCCTCTTTTCTTGAGGGAATGTCACACCGCAAGAGCTTCCTAAAGAAGCCCTTAAGGCTAGAATGGGTTATTAAAATAATTCAATAAGTTATAACTATTGGAGTTCCACCTATAACTATAGTAAATAAAAAGGCTTAAACTGGAGCTATTCATACCTAAAAATCTTAATGTGACTAAACTTACAACCGATTCAACACTTTAGGTCACACACCTAACTCATTTAAATTCAAGTCTGCGTACAATTGATATGTAATAAAAATTTACATAAGATGTGACAATCGAAAATGTAGCCAGAGCCACTCTATATGCTTATAAGTATTGCAAAATATTTATTTATTTGCAATGAGTGACACAGCAGCACAAAAAGTCTTGCAACACACTGCAGTCTAGACTAGGGTTGACTGCAAGTAAGTCATTCAAAAAGGTGGACTAGTTTTGTACTTAACTCAGTCTGAATATGGAAAAGAAAAATAGAGAGGGGGTGAGCTATCGTGCGCTAGTGAATAATTCTTATCATGGAAGAAATAAAACAATTGCATAAAATACTTTTACATAGCAGTCACATAGAAATTATATTTAATATCAGCATATTAAACTTACAATATCCCAATGTCCGGCCATCCTTCGACACATTCTAAGCTTTGATGTTGGTACGCTCTTCGGCTCCCAGCTGAACACTTAACATCAATAGAATCTCATTTAGAGCTACTAGATTGAGTTCTTTAGTAAGAAACAGAATTTTAAGAGCAAAAATGACAAGAATCACAACTTAAACTAAGTTTGACATTATAAAATGGTTTCTCCCTAAAGAAAGTCATTTGTGATTTGATAAGATTCTTTTTGAATAGTGCATATACTCCCCAAATCATTACACCAGCACACTTTATAAACGAGAAGTTTTAAACTCATCAAACATAATGAAATCACTTTCAAAGCATTGGATTCAAAAGCTAGTGCTCTATTTAGGTGAGTACTATAACTCAAGACTTATCGTATCCCCAACGTCTCTAATAGTTAATGGACTTCTACCTTCGTCAGGGTATTGTCAACTAGGGTTCTTCTGAGTCCACTCTCTAAAAATTAGAGTACCGCTATAGTGGGTTTGCATCCTAAACCAAGTCCACATAAACAACACTCGTAACCCAAAGCATCACATGTACATTTTGTTTCCATAATGCATAACCAGCTTAAGTGAATAAATCTCCTTGAATTAATTTCCAAGCCATGAAAAATTGATGAAAAGGAGAATAACCTCACTCTACATGCAGAAAGAAATCACCATTAGCGTTCAATCAAGTAAAAATATCTTTTATTTCTACAAGAGTGCAGCCACAACAAGTCCTTAGCTCTTGGCTGAATTAACATCGTACAAATGTATGAAAGTTTGCAAAATGACATCTAATCTCATGAGTTTGCAAAGTAATCTTAAAATAAGAGAGAACTCTCATAAACTTCTTTGCAAAGATTGGATGCTATGAAACCCATTTAATATTAGACCCAACTATATAAAAGAGAAACAAAGGCTATTGGTCCTTGATAAAAACGAGTTATATCCAGGTTTTTTGAGCTCATTCAATGCGGGTTCACAATAACGCTCGTAAAGCCAAGCTATAACTGGTTGGACAAGCTTGGGGTCAACCTGAATTAATTTCATTAGCTAAAGGTTTTTGGTTGGGGCTTTGCATAATGGCTAAAATTCGAACAAGGACTCAAGACCTTGAATGAGCAAACCCTTCCAAGCTCAGCAACATATAGAATCACTTTGATTAGAATGATTCCTGTAATTCGGCACAATATCGCAAGTCACATATACGACACAAACCCAAACAAGGAGGAGCAAATCTACATTAACAACAATTCCGGTATATGATTCTCGAACTAAATAGATTAATATGAATATATATAATAACTACACCCACATCAATAAAACATTCGGCAAGGACAATCCATCCTAGCTGAAAAAGCGCACATACCATGTCACCCTCGTTAGGCATTGTCCCATGTTAACCTCAGAGTTATTTCAATATCAACCCAATAATCTTGTTCAATTAATTTAATGGCTCTTTCTTTCAGAATTCTCAATTCACCACAATTTAACGAAAGAACTCAACCACAATTTTCTTTGCCAAACCTCAAAAAAATTAGAAATTAACTAATAAATTTGGGAATTGAGAGTCACCTAGCTCAATCAAAGCTAGAGGACTCGACTAATGGACTAAATAGGGGGTTCAGGGCTGGCCATCGTGCCTCCCTCTTCCCTTGGCTGCTCTATCTTCGTTGTACCCTCACTCTATGCTATTCAGCCTTCATCCCTCTTCCCTCTATTGTTGTTGTTGTTATTCTATTTCCCTTCTCCTTCCATCTTCACTCGCCCTCTCTGCTAGCTCTCTTTCTCCATCTGTATGTGCAGATGGTAGGGACAAAGTGCAGAAGACATATGTAGGGGTTTGGGGTTTTTGGGAAAAAGGAGCTGAATATGGGTTGTGTCATGTTTCTTGGCTGAAGAGCCTGTTAAAAAAAAATAGCGTGCCTATTTCTGCATTTTTTTCATCTAATAACTCAAAGAAATAAAATAGCTTTGGCCCAAATAGCTAAGCCCACAAGATTCTAGTTCGGATAGCCTAATTGAATCTGTTAATTTCACACCGTTTATTAAACTAAGAAAATTTTGAAACTAAATAATTTGAATTATACAGTTAATTAAGACACAAATATTAGCCTAACATAACTAATATAACAAAACATAACCAATAGAACTACTAACCCAAATAGTTAGCTCTTAACTAAAATTTTCTCGACTATTATATAAATGAATTTTAAAAGTTTAGTAGTAAAATTTTTAGGCATAAATGATGAGGCTTTATCCAACATTTAATGAATCTTTAGGTTGAATTGAATCAATTGATGAACCTATTGATATTTCGAATGGTTAATCTTTGCAATTACATGATGGATCTTTTTTCAGGTGTGTACCTAGCGCCATATCAATGTGTACATTGTAAAATTACTGATGCAAAGTGCCATCGACCGAAACAACTTAGTTTGATTTTACTTTGATCTTAATATTACCATCCACCATATTAGATTGAAATGGGTCATCTTGTTTGGCTTTTGTCAGAATATACTTATAGCAATTCCAAAGTTATAAATATTGTACTGATTATTATACAATTTTTCAGTGGAATAAGACATACCAGATTTGCGCACGTTGTTAGGGATCATGTCGATTTGCCTTTACAGAAATAAAAATTTAAAATCTGAAAAATTTAAAATTTATTTAAATTTTTGTGCTTGTGGTATTAGGCTGGAAATTTGGAAGTGCAAAGCAAAAATTGAACCATATTTGACCAGTAAAAATTCGGATAGAAACCTCTACCATTTCTTGATCGATATGGCACACTTCAATCGATACTGAACAGTACTAGACAACATTTATCAAATTGATCAATCTACATTGTAACAAAGATTTTAGCGTACAAGTCTAATTATTTAAAGCCAAGGCAAAGTGTTGCCATATCAATACAACGCCTTCACAGGAACGAGACATATTGCATTTGTCCATCATTGTTTTGGGCCTCACCGATTTGAATTTAGAAAAAAAACGATATTTTACTTAAATTTTTGTGCATCGGATGGTGTTACGTCAGAATTTGGTAGAGCACACCAATATAGACTAGTAATTGGCTGCGACAAAGTTGGGCAGCAACTAACACAGTTTCGTGACCAGTATGATAAGCTCCGACTGGTACCAAACGGGAATGTTCAGGCTCCAAGACAGATTATTACAAACTAACCGTGAAGTATTGCTATATTACTGTACATTCCTTCAAAAGAAATCACGGCTAAGAAATGCCAAAATGTTCATCTGCACAACAATTTTTGAAATGCAATATTACCATAACCGAAGAGATACATAAACATATATAAAGAAATATATAGATATATGTGTGTGTGTGTGCGTCAATATATATATATATA
>NCQT01087932.1:8319-20730 GCA_002740465.1 Stenocereus thurberi | reverse complement strand
ACTCCCTAGTTAGCTCCCTTGGCATGACCAATCAGCTGAAGTTCAAAGTGGGTTAGTCCTTGCTCCAATTTGGAAAGTCCATCCCTACAAAACACAAAATATTAATAATTAGCTACATTAAAGATTATTTGTGAGCTAAAATCAAGTGTGATGTAGTTCAAAATTTTGCTTGGTTAAGAATCAAGCAAATACCCCAACACTTAGACTTTGCTCATCATCGAGTAAAACATAAGGAAACGACCTTTTCATAGATGTAAGGGATGCATTTAGTGTATGGAACAAGCCCTTTAAATCCCTTGGTCCCCCAAGTAGACAAGTGCGATCTCGCTAGGGTTTAAAGATTACAAACCCACAAAGTCTTTAAAGAAGAAAAAAGAAAAGAGAAAGAAATAGAAAAATCCGTTGGGTTTTTCACAAAGTTTCGTAAAATAAAGTCAATAGATAATAATCCATTTATTAAGTCCACAACTCACTCTCATTACAAAGAGACAAAAAGCACATGCATAGGATACAGAATCAAGGTTCTTGGCCCTCTTGAATGACGACATACATTCATTCTAACCCTTTTTAATGATAAGCAACATTATGGTTAGCTCACTTCAAGTCATGTGGAACTCTCCTCTCAAGTGTTTGAAATGATAGTGTGGTTGGACTCATCGTCAACACCAAAGATGCACTCTACTATAAGTTTGGCCTAATTCTCATTCTCCACCACTGGTATGCATGTACACTCTGATGATCAAGTGGACTTTTAGAGGTTGAAATGAGGTTCGGGTCAAGGGTTGAGGAAGGGGTTAACATTTTGGGAGTGAGGAACTAAATAGCCATACTAATGTGCTGTGGCATCCACCGTTATTAATACACATCACTCACAATCGCACACCATACCCAATGAGATGGTGACTTGAGTGATCTAAACAACAAATAAGCCCTTCATGCCAAGACTTTTATTTCATTTTTATCTTCTTTTTTTTCTTTGTTTTGTTTTTCTTCATTTTTTTCCCTTTTTTTCAATCATTTGCTAAAAACACTTGGGATTGGGGTTTGCATCAAATTACCTCATTCTCAATTTTTTCATGGACTTAAGTCAATCACCACACTTTATTATTTCCTTATTGTATGACACACCAAATATGCACTCCCTCATATCATTTCCCAACTGCTCATTGTAGTAGGTAATGGTAATAGTCAAGGCCAAAGACTAATAGAGTGAGTCACAATAAGAATAGTTATAATTGAGACTCAATGTGGGTAGCAAGGGATACAATTATGCACACGGGGAGACTATTTGGCTCATGTGGCTTCAAATATGCACAAAGAATGCCTTTTTTCTCTCACCAGTCATGCAAATGCAATGTACAATTTCAAAGAGAGTGGCAACTTTGAGTAAGCCTTTGATGAAAATAAACAAATGACCACAAGTGATGAAGTGGTTTGATTAGACTCAAATCCTTACTAATCATCCTACCATGCCCACTCTTATCTATTAGTTTAAACTAAGCATGTATTGCAAAGAATTTGAACCTTTTATCCATCATGTGCACCCTAATTCTGTGCTAGTGGAATCCAAGGTAAAATGATATCATTGCCAACAAAAGTTAAACACTTTCCCCTTAAAACTCTCTATTTGCAAGAAAAATGGAGAATCTTCTTGAGTTTTCGAAATTTTTTCTCTTTGTTTGTTTCTTTTTCAAAAATTATGGAGGAAGCTGAAGAATACCTTAGAAAAAAGTGAAGATGGTAAAATATAGATGCATATATATAATGTAAATGCAAGACTACTGTAAATGTAACTATATACATTGCCTATGCTCCTCGGAGCCCATTAAATAATCACTTAAATCCTCCACATGTGGATTGCACACTCATAAAAACCACAAATATTCCTTAAACAATAAGGCCAATTACAACCAAATTGCTCCTTGAATGGCATCAACAATAAAAAAATCACAATAATAAGGGGGTAGGGGGAAAGAAAACATGCACAAATGTCACCACGTAATCTAAGTGAGATAACCCCCACAAATATTCATGTACAAGGACCTCCTCAAAATGTAATATGCAGTGAAGAGTAAGGGAGAGGTGGGACATACAACTCACAGTATTGGGTGCCATTGGGCCTAGGTGGTGGCCAACAGTATGGCAGCAAAAGACGAGAATGTTGATGAGCTGTCTTGATCACCAGGGAAGGGATGGAACCATTGCTCCAACTGACGGATGGCCTTAAATTATTGCCATATAAGCTCATTCATCCGTTGCCGCTCCTCATACTCTCGGGCCTCTCTTATGGCCCACTCCTCTTCTCTTCTCTTCTCATCTCATCCATCTTTGCTCTCTCTCCTCTTAGCAGTCCACAAACCCCATAAATATGTCACCCTCTCCTCTATGGACTCCATACATCTGCCCATACGATGAATGTTTTATCAAATCTCGGTCTATCCCTCATGTAGACTGACTACCTCCAGTTGAAGGCTAGAGAATGATTGGAGGAAGGTGGAGTCAAATGGCATTTGGGTTATAGAAGAAGAGCCCCCATCTCAAAAGAGGGTGGTTGTTAATATTGTGGTTGGGTTGTGGCATTGGTTCATTCTCGACTTGGGTTCCACCGGCTGCTTAGTCATTGTAACCCTCATCTTCAGCTTCATCCTCATCATCACTGCTGTGGTACTCATTCTCATCATCATCCTCATCTTCCTCTCTTGGAAAAACCACTTCTCGAATAATAACCCTATCACAATTCCAATTCCTCTTGTTGGTTATGGTGGTGCGGGCCACTTCAGGAAAAGTAAAGACGATTTGTTTGTGGTGGGATATTGGTTGATGCCACTTTTATGTTAGTAATAGTCGTGTGGTTAAGGTTAAGGTTTCTCCTAAGAAATGAGGCTCAAGGGTGCCAAATTTCCCTCTATGAGCCAAAGCTTAAGCAACTGCGGTGATGCTACGCCCCGCACCTATCACATTCTCATGGGTGGTTTTGGTTACCTCCACTAAGTAGCAGAGAATAAAGGCCCCGGTATCCACATGGGTACCCATCAAAGCGTACCAAATAGGAAATAATTCCACTTTCCTACATNNATTTTAGCTAACATCACGACTAAAGATGATGTCAGCCATTAAACGTTGTAGGTAGCAGATGTTAACATTGCATATATCAATAGCTTTGGCTTGTCTAGAGTTATAGACTCAAGGTCTCCCAAACCTATTTGTATAGGTTTTACGCTTTGAGCAAATAATGGTCAACCAAACATACTTGGGTCTCCATATACTCGCAACATCACTAAAAGCATCTGCATAGACCGAAGGTATAGTAACTCATGAAACCCCCTATGGAAGCCTAAAAATGGCAGTCAAATTTTTAAGTGCGCGATGATGAGGCAATTAACTCAACAGTGAACCTGGAGGACTAACGAGGTGATTAATCGAAATAAAATGGCCAAAAAAAATGAGAGTTCAGTTAGAGGAGAGCTAACTTGAGTTAGCAAGGCCCATTAGGTCTGGAAGTCGGTCTGTTTTCCCTTTTTTACTCCATTTTTTCTCGAGTTCAAGTCCAACTCAGTTGTTAGTGCTAATTTTGTAGGCGCGTCTAGTCAACGGTAGATTCCTGATAACGTTAGAAAAGTTATTAAGCCTAATATAATTAGAAAACGGTATTATTTTCCTAGGTGGAGTTCTTGTAATTATCACATATAAAAGGGGGTACCTCAAAGAGAAAAAAAGAAAAGGAGGAAAAAAATAAACCTAGCATATGGGTCAGTCGGTTCGGGTATGGGTTGGTCAAGTTTGGGTCGAGTCATGTTCGAATTAAGTGACATTTCGGGTCGCTTCAATTTGGATCGGGTATGGTTCAGTTTGGGTCGATTTCGTGTTGATCAATTTTGGTCAAATATGTTCGTCATGCCAAAACAAGCAGCTTTGTAGAAAATTTCTTATCGAATATGGTTTGGTTTGGGTCAATTCGGATTTCGGGTCCACTTTCGGGTGAGCATATGTCGGATGTCGGGTCGGATAAGGGTCCGGTTCGTTCAGTTCGGATTTCGGGTCAGTTTTGCTAGGTCTAGAAAAAAAGAGAAAAAAAGGAGGGAATGAGCAATCCATCAATCAGAGAGAACCAAGTCAATTGGCGAGATCAGAGTTATTGAGATGTCACTTGAGACATTGTGAGGAAATTGTTGTTAGTCAACTACAATCCAGAGTCTCTCAGTTAAGATTAGAACCATAATCACTCCATTGTATTTCCCAACTAATCAGATGGGTTGACGTGAGGGCAAGAATTTCATATTTCACTTTCTGTTTTCTCTTTTCAAGCTTATTGTGTTCTTATAAGTCAATAAAGGTTCAATCTTTGAGGTACTTCCTATCCACTATAAATTATTTATTTTACCTATCTTTGCATTAGACTAAAGATTGTACCTTTTTTCATGATTTTATATGAAATATTACTAAGGCTTGCATGATTGTGTGTTAGCATAATTACAACATTAGATTTCTCATGTTGAATAGTAGAGGCTGTTAGTGATGATAGGCGATGATGTGATGCCCATTATTGCATCTTCGTGCCTTCATCCCCAAATTTGGATCCTCAGTTCGAGACTAAGGAGTCAAGATGAGTCTCCACACTAGGGATTGTATGAAGGCTTTCTAAAAAACCTTTTGAAGTTGAATTGATTCGTTTATTTGATTATCCCTGTCGGCCCGATTCACTTCAAAAAGAGACTTGGTTTGTAAGTTTTCCTAAAAAGTCTGTGGCGACTCTATTAAATTGTACAATCGCAATTATTTGTATTCTTTCTTATTTTGTACCCCTTTTCTGATTTCCATACTCAGTAGAGTGGTATTGATTCTAGACAGTAAGATTGTGTGCACCAGGAAAAAGGATCCTAATTTGACCCAAGAACAGGCCGACTCCTGGACCAGGACTGAAACTTAGTTCCTAGATCAGGTAGCCATCAGTACACTGGATCAGGCGAGATTAGGCAGTCATCACTACCTGGATCAGGACTAGGAAAAATTGGGCCTGATTGTAGTCCAGGAACAGGCAGTTCCTGGGTTAAAATCAGGAACCAGGTTCTTAGCTCAATCCATTTTTTCTATCATCCTTTTAGAGAAAAAAAAAGAACAACAGTTGCCTCTCTTTTCCAAAAGAATAATAAAAATAAAACACCATAGCAAAAAGGTAGTCAAACCATTCGTAGGGTATGGTACCCTCGGGGAGGTGAATCCTTACAGTGGCGACTCTACTGGGGACGTTTTTCTTTAAATAGGTGAGATTTGAAATTCAATATGGGATAGTTTTAATTACGCTTGCATTTTTGCATTGAAAGGGGTTACCCTGCTTAGATAACGACACCTCTAAGTAGTGAAAACCCATTATCACTCTTCAGGAGATTGGTTGGCTACTCAGTAGGCCCACTAGACTCAACCAAGTATGCAGTTGATCCACCCACTCATGACACACTTTCTAGTGCATACGACTTAGTGAAGTAACCAAAATGTTTCAGTCTTACCACGCAACCCATGGATGATGTACCGAGCGTTACAAGAAGACTATTGTAAACCTAACCTAAANNNCTTGTAACTTAGAACCTTTGTTTAGGATTAGAACTCATGTGCATGCTTGGATGTGTTGTTGTATGACTTAATTGTTTAACCCTAAGGTTTATGCATTAATGCTTTAGGTTCTAAGAGAGCCCAGGTTAGGAGAGGTTGAACTTCATGGCTAAGGTTATAGACTGAGCTGACTTCAAGGCTAATTGAGCTCTATGGGACTCTTAATCTTGAACCCGACTAGGTTCAAATCTTAGTTAAGGGAGCAAAAGTCCTAAAAAGAGACCAAGTTATAAGTATGACTAGGTATCTGTAAAAAAAAAAAAAAAAAAAGGATTTTGCATCTTGGTAAGAGTCTACAATTGCTATCGGTCTAGAACTAGGAAGGGAATAAGAGTCAGAGGCTAGATGGATACATGGTAGTTAGATTACATCAAGATAAATTTAGGCTTGGAATTACAAAGGAAAAGAGTTAGCACGGATGTCAGTCATTACCTTTCAATAGGTCCAGCCCGTTTTTTGTTAGTTTAAGTCAACATACAACCTACATACTAGGCTCTCGGTCTTAGATTTTCATAGTGCATAAGTTAGCGTATCTCAAGTCCTCATTTCCTAGGAAAAGTATTTAGACAGGCCAGCCTTGAGCACTCTCCCTTGTTTACCAAGATAAGGAGGCCTAAGAAGGTGTTCGAGCAAAGCCTAACAACTAGGAGACTTTTATCTGAGGAACAATGACAGATGCTTCATTGGCTAGATCAGAGTCAAGCTCAAAGTCAGGGAGAATCACATGCCTATTTCAATGGCAAGGAACAATGAGCTCATCCAACTCATGAAGGTAATTGAGAAAATGCAAGCTAAGATGGGAGAAAGTGACAAGAAGGTGGAGTCACTAGTGGTCGTATTTCAGAACCTCAACAAGGAGACCCGAATGGAGAATAATGAATAGGCTCCAATACCCCAAGAGGAGAATGATATAGAAAAGGGAGAATTGGAGGATGGAAAGTGAAAAAAACAAGATAAAGACTCTCCCCAAGTTGATCCCCGTGTAGATCACATATAACAGTTGTTTAAGGAATCTTTGATGTTTAATAACTATTTCAATGATTAAGCGGGATTTACTTCAATCCCCAAAGGGATGCTGCTACCAAAATTCACTATGTCTAATATCATGTTTCATAGGATTGAGAATCCACACCAACATGTGAAGAATTTCATTAGCAATATGACTTTAAAGGGAATAGATGATGATATCTTTCACTTAATATTCCCTTGGACTTTCAACCAGAAAGTCCTGTGGTGGTACAACACTATTAACCCACGAAAGGTCACGGATTGGGATAATCTATGTAAAGAATTCCTAAACCAATGTTCGTATAATAGTGTTCTCCCAATCACACTCAGGGATCCAGAGTTACCTAATCAAGAAGAGAAAGAAGGATTTACTGACTACTTAGCTAGATGAAGGGCAAAGGCTGCCCACATGGTAGTCCGACCTTCTGAGATATATCAAGTAAGGTTATTCATTAGAAGCCTTCAACCTTTATACTGTCAACGCCCATGGTTCCCAACATTTGAGAGTTTTACAATGTAAAAAAATGTCGGCATGCTAGTAGAGGAAGGACTATTCAAGGAGGTAACAGCTAAGACATGAAACAATTTGAGAAATAATCACCAAACTAAGGATAAGAAGGCTAGTAGCTCCAAGGAGGTGCACGTGGTAAACTGTATTATCGAGTATACCCCTACAGGGACTACCTACACCCAAGCTTTGGAACGACTCTTGACTAAAGGGAAGATCAATTTTCCTAAAATTAAGCCAGAGACTGAATCCCTCACGCAGTCCAAATACTTTGATCTGAGCAAGTACTGCAAATACCATCTGTCGTGAGGGTACGATATTGAAGATTATTGAACTTTCAAAAATAGGTTGGAGAGTATGTTTAAGTATAGATAATTTACATTGACTAAAGCAGCTTAAAAGACCTATATTGATACGAATCCACTCGAGAATCATGAAAATATTTTTGCTATTGAGGACCAAGAGAAAGAGTGGGACCCATCCATGTTTATACAAGACATTAGTAGCCCAAAACAAAAAGTAAACACGCATACACCAAATGTGGAAGTCTTTGGCCTTTGAGGAAGTGATGAAGACGACGTATGTAACCTACCCACCAAAGCAAGCTATGATGACCTTTGGTGGGAGGATTAAGAAGAGGACTTCTATGGAGAGGTGGACTAGGCAATAGTCTAGTACCTTACAAGATCCGGGACACACCGGACTAAGGAGGTCCCACAGCAGGCCTGATAAGTGCTTGATGAATACATCATTTTAGGGCAATTTGGCCACATTTTTAGGAGAATTATGTGCTTTAAGTTAGTATTTATACTCCTATTCTCGATTTATGCTTGTGTATGGTTGTTTGATGTATTTTGTAGGATTTTAAGACTTTTTACCCTACATTTGACCCTCATTAGATGCATTTTGAGCTCCCCCACGGACACCTATGTGATGCTAGGACCGTGGAGCAAGACAAAAGCAGAAAATCGGTTCCAGCTAAGACCACGATCAGACCGTGGTGCCTGCCACGGATCGTGGTAAGTTGCGTAACTGTTGTCTCTTCGTCTTCCTTCACCTGTGTGGCTGAAAACATCTAAGCTTCTCTATAAAGTCTCATCTCACCAGCAAAGAAGGAGAGGAAGCATAGCATAATTCACTTTCTTTCTCAAAATTTTACTCTTTTTAGTTAGGATTTTTAGTTTCATTATTGTTTTATTGAGAAATCTTGAGTGTGTTTGGTTTTTGAGGCGGTTTAAAGCCCTTGGTTGATGGTTGTCTCTATCAGGCCCTTTCTCTTAGATTTTGCCGAATTGTTAGTTAGTTGTTTAATCTTTAATCATGTGTGAGTAGTTTATTTTGTCTAGGGATTTGTTAGTTTATGAAAGTGTAGTTGGATAATGTTTTAATCAATAGAATTGTGCTTGTTTCATGAATGGTTTGATTTCATTTTATCAAGTGATTATCATGTTGTGAGTGGATTTTTGGCCAATGTTTGCGTGCACACTTGAAACAATTGAGTGAAAAACTGAAAGGTGACATTTGATTATTAGACTGCTTGATCAAATCTAACATAGTGTCGACTCAAAAGAGAGATTTGCATGTTGGGAGGGCTAGAGTAATCGAAAATTCAATTTGGATTAAGATAAATTAGTTTAGAGAATGACTTTTGCTTAGTTTAGGCAAATTTCATTGATTTCAAAATAATAGACTAGATTTTTTGAATAGATTGTAATTCCTCGTAATTAACCGATTAAAGAAATGCTCATGTTTGCCATTTTGATCCAATCACCTTTCTTAACTACATCAATTCCTAGGCGTTTTTCCTTAATTGATTTAGAAGTAGTAAACTTGAAGTTGTTGAATCAAAGCCCCTTGATTTAGTATTTGCTCAGCATCATATTCTGATAGACAGAGCTTAATAGATTACTTTGGTCCATGAGGGCAATCTTTTTATCTATACTACGACTACCCGTGCACTTGCAGCAGTGGTCAAGTTTTTGGCGCCGTTGCTGGGGATCAATTTTTTAACTATTGAGTTAGTCTTACGGAAATGACTAAGTATTTTATTGTCTTTTACTTTTATTGTTTTACTTTTTTGGTAGTGTTGGTGATAGTGCTTACAGGAATCTTTCCCATTTAAGCAAAGTCCATTCTTATACAAATCCAATCCCAAGATTGAGAGGACTTTCCGCTTAAGGAGGAAGAAGTAAAAGATTGAAGAACAAAGACGCGAGGAAAGAAGGAATCCAACAAACATGATGGTGGGAGGAGGTGACCAAAGAAGGATGCTTTGGGATTTGGTTACCCCTGGAGTCCAGGGATTGCCTCAAGCATCGCTCGCTCTAATGTTGATACCAACAATTTTGAGCTCAAACCGCCACTTATTTCTATAGTGCAACAATCCCAGTTTGAGAAACTCCTTTGGAAGACCCAAATCTACACCTCTCAGTCTTTTAGAGGTGTGTGACACGGTGAAGCTCAATGAAGTCTGCACTATTGCCATTCGACTGCAATTATTTCCCTTCTCACTAAGGGATAAAGCAGGAGCTTGACTACATTCTTTGCCATTGGGATGTATTACCAATTGGGATGAGTTAACAAGAGTTTTCCTTACTAAGCTTTTCCCTCCAAGCAAAACGCAAGTTTGAGGAATCAAATCACCAACTTCACGCAAAAAGATGAAGAGACGTTCTATGAAGTTTGGGAGCAGTTTAAAGATTTGCTGCATTTATGCCCCCATCATGGTCTTCAATGTTGGATTATTATCCAAGCTTTTTATAATGGTGTGACCCAACCTATTTGGTCCACTATTGACACGGCAGCGGGGGGAACCTTGATGAATAAAACTGAAGATGAGACCTACAATCTAATTGAGGAGATGACACTTAACAATTTCCAATGGTCCATTGAACGAGGCCAACCCAAATGGGTTGGAGGTAAGCTTGAAGTTGATGAGCTTACTTTATTTTCTGTTAAAGTAGATGCTATGACTCAAAGATTAGACCGAATGAATGTTGATGCTGTGAATTCTAGTGCCCCTTCCCCTAGTGAAATTTGTGGTTCTATTGAGCATGTGACTTTGAATTGTCAAGTTGGGAGTCCTTTTTTCCAAGAACCTAGTGAAGTTAATTATGTTCAAAACTTCAACCTGAGACCGACTAACGACACTTACTCTAGTACCTACAATCCGAGTTGGAAGAATCATCCGAATTTCTCATATAGGTTTAATCCAAACCCTTCGAATAGGCCCCCTGCAAAAGCTAGACCACCTCCCGATTTTCAAAGACCTGATTTCCCTTCTAAAGTACCCCTAAAGTCCAATTTAGAAGCAATTATAGAAAGTACGCTTATGGCACAATAAAAGCAGAATGAGTATATTAAGCAATTGGCCTCAAAGGTTGATGAGCATACAACTCATAACAAGATCTTGGAAGCCCAGATTGCCCAAAAAGCTAGCCTTTCATCTACACCCCCAGATAGACTTCCTAGCAAGCCTGAATCTAATCCTAGGGAGCAATGCAATGCTATGTTTTTGAGATGAGGGAGGCAACTAGAGGGACCTAAGAGGATTGCCAACAATAACTCTTTGCATGACCAGAATGAACATAATGAGAATGAAGAGGAAGAGGAGTCCACACCTTCTAAGGAGGTGATTGGTGATGTCGCGCATAAGTCTGATGGGTTCCTAAGGACCTTAAGATCATTTGTCCAAAACCCTACATGCCACCTTTTCCATTTCCTCAAAGAATGGTTAAAGCAAAACTTGATTTGCAATTTGGTAAGTTTTTAGAAGTCCTTAAGAAACTCTACATAAACATTCCGTTTACTAAAGCCTTGACTAAAATGCCTTCATATGCTAAATTTTTGAAAGAAATTTTGTCTATTAAAAGAAAGCTAGAAGAACATGAAACTGCAGCTTCGATTGAAGAATGCAGTGTAGCGATCCAAAACAAGCTTCCAGCTAAGCTGAAGGATCCTGGTAGTTTTTCAATTCCTTGCCTGACAGGGAATGCTCCTATAGAACATGCTTTGTATGATTTAGGGTCAATCGTAAGCTTGATGCCCCTTTCTTTATGTGAAAAATTGGAACTAGGAGAGATAAGGCTGACTACTATCTCCTTACAACTGACAGACCTCTCAGTGAAATACCCTTTAGGTGTTTTAAAGGATGTTCCAATAAAAGTAGAAGATTTATTTGCACAGTAGACTTTGTAATTTTATAAATGGAGGAGGATATGCGCACCTCCATCATTCTTGGAAGGCCATTCTTTGCTACCGCGGGGTGCTGTATTGATGTGAAAAATGATACGCTATCTTTTGATCTGAGGGATGATCAAGTAGAGTTTAATTTACTAAAAGCTGCTAAGTTTCCTTCTATTTTTGATGAGTGTAATAAGATTGATGTTATTGATGGATTGATACGGGAAACTATGTGTAACCTTGATTCTAATGATCCTTTCGAGCACTTGATGTTGAACAATAGCACTTTTAAGGATGAAAATCCCGACATAGCCAAATGTGCCCAACTTCTGGGAGTCTCCCCTCCAATTACGCTTTCCATTGCTGAGGTAGAATCATTGTAATTTGATAAGGCAAAAGCTCCTAAGGTAGGACTGAAACCTCTCCCTTCATCCCTAAGGTATGAGTTTCTTGGACCGAAATGTACATATCCTATGATTGTGAATGCAGGTTTGAATGCATCCCAAATCGACTCTTTGTTTAGGTACTTAGGAAGCATCGTAATGCCATAAGATACACCCTTGATAACTTAAAAGGAATTCATCCTTCTTTGTGTATGCATCAAATCTTAATGGATGACAACCATAAGCCTTCAACTGAACACCAAAGAAGATTAAATCCTAGCATGCAAGAGGTGGTAAAAAAAGGAAATTTTAAAGTTGCTTAAAGCCAACATTATCTACCCTATCTCCGATAGTACGTGGGTAAGCGTGGTCTATGTTATACCTAAGAAAGGAGGGATGACTATTGTCAAAAATGAGAATAATGAGCTAATCTCCACTAGAATTATCACGAGCTGGCACATGTGCATAGATTATCAGAAATTGAATAAAGCCACCCGTAAAGATGACTTTCCCCTTCCCTTCATTAACCAAATGCTTGAACGGTTAGCTAAGAACTCATATTTTTACTACTTAGATGGATATTCAAGATTCTTTCAAATCTCTATCCATCCTAATGACCAAGAAAAGACTACTTTTACATGTCGTTATGGTACATATGCTTATAGAAGAATGCCATTTGGGTTATGCAATGCCCCTGTCACATTTCAACATTGTATGATGACT
>NCQT01087906.1:3627-17726 GCA_002740465.1 Stenocereus thurberi | reverse complement strand
GCAAAAGCTTTGAGTGGTCAGATCAAGCCCAATTTGCCTTTGAAGAGATCAAGTGGAGGCTCACAAGTGCACCCATTTTGGCCTTGCCTGATTTTTCCAAGATCTTTAAGGTGGAATGTGATGCTTCGGGAGTCGGAATTGGGGATGTCTTGTCCCAAGAGAAAAGGCCTATAGCCTACTTTAGTGAAAAGCTAAACGAGGCTAAAAGGAAGTACTCTACCTACGACAATGAGTTCTATGTTCTGAGCATTGGAGCATTGGCGGCACTACCTAGTTGGAGGAGAATTCATTTTACGTTCCGATCATAAGGCCTTGAAATACATTCAAGGGCAACACAAACTCAATCCAAGGCTTGCTAAATGGGTTCACTTCATAATCCATCACAAAGCTGGCGAATTGAACAAAGGAGCGGATGCACTTTCAAGGAGGTATCTCTTACTTTCTATTTTAAGTACTAAAGTTCTTGGCTTTAAGATTGTAAAGGACATGTATCCTACTCATGAAGACTTCAAAGAAATACATGAGCAGTGTTCCAAGCACGCTCAAGGACTATTTCATTTGGAAGAAGGTTTCTTGCTCAAAGGATCCTGGTTTTGCATCCCTAAGTGTGGCTTTAGGGAACTTCTTATTCAAGAGCTTCATGGAGGGGCTCTAGCTGGTCATTTCGGAGTGGAGAAGACTTGTGCCATGCTCAAAGAACACTACTATTGGCTGCACATGTCCAAAAATGTTGAGCACTTTGTGAAGGGATGCTCCGCATGTTAAATGGCCAAGAGCCATGTCTTACCTCAAGGCCTATGCTCTCCTCTTCCTGTACCTCAAGCTCCATGGGAGGATGTTAGTTTAGATTTTATCACGGGATTACCAAGAACTCAAAGGAACAAGGATTCAATCATGGTGGTGGTAGATCGATTCTCCAAAATGGTTCACTTCATCCCATGCCAGACCACCAATGATGCTTCCCACATCGCTAATCTCTACTTTAGAGAGATTGTAAGACTCCATGGTATCCCCAAAAGCATGGTTTCAGATAGAGATAGCAAGTTCCTTAGCCACTTTGGGCTCACTTTGTGGAGGAAGATGGGCACTTAACTCAAGTTCAGCACTACTTGCCACCCCCAAACTGACGGACAAACAAAAGTGACTAATAGGACTTTGAGGACCTTACTTAGAGTTCTCATGAAGAAAAGTATAAAAGGGTGGGAAGAGTTGCTACCCCATGCGGAATTTACCTTCAATCGAGCACCTAGCAAGGCCACTCACCTCACTCCTTTTCAAGTGGTGTATGCACAAAATCCAAGAAGCCCATTAGATCACACTCCCATTCCAAATCCCACCAAATTCAGTTGGGAGGCCCAGAAGAGAGCCAAGGAGATTCAAGACTTGCATGCTCAAGTGAGAGATAGGATTACTAAGTCCAATGATCAAGCTATGAAGCAAGCAAACAAGCACAAAAGGGAAGCCCATTTCCAGCCTGGAGACTTGGTATGGATTCATTTGGGAAAGAAAAGGTTTCCTAACAAGCGCAAGTCCAAGCTAATGCCAAGGTCCAATGGTCCTTTTGACGTCCTTGAGAAAATTCACCCCAATGCCTACAAAATTGACCTTCCTGGTGACTATGGAGTGTCTGCCACCTTCAATGTGGCTGACCTCAGTCCATATTATGATGAGCATGAGGAACTTTCGAGTTTGAGGTCAAACTCCAATCTAGCCGGGAAGAATGATGGAGACCATCAAGNNNNGGCGTCCAATGCCACTGAGGAAGACAAGGAGGGTCAAAGGAGTGTTAAGGAGGTCAAGGAAATCAATGCCATGGTCAGAGATGCCTTAACTCATAACCATATCCTACTGTCCAGTTCGACCGAAAACAGGCCCGGTTTTGTGCACCTTTTGCAGCAAGAAGACCTCGGGAATTCACATGGGAACCTTCACCCTTGTCAAGCCTAAGAGGTCAGCTTTCAAATAAAAAATGTTTCAAGTCATTTGGAGTCCATTTGGTTGATCAAATAAAGCCCACAAGTAAACCGGCCAGAATCCAGTCTAGTTTGGACCATCTGGCTTCTACGACCCATTTCTCCCCAGCGCCTAATCCAATTCTAGTGAAACGTTTTCCATTGGAACATAGACTCTTCAATCTTTCATTTGACTCCTGAATCATCGAATTTGGATTACAAACAAGAGAGTTACGGTATATTGAATCTAGCCCTATTGTTGTGTGAACGCACTGACAACTAGGAGCAATTAATGCATGGAGAAACTTCTGTTCAAGGGACTTAACCCACATTCCTCTTACTTTTAAGGCTGATACATCATGCACTAGGTGGGAAAATGAGTTTAATCTAGTCTCCAAGCTGATCATTCATGGTTCAAGGCATAATTATCCATGATACATTATTTTCTTGTACTTTATCTCTTACACTTCCTATGTAGTCTAGTAATTTGTGTTTGTGTCTTTTTATATCTAAGACCAGCCCTATAAAAGGGCCTTACCTGAGTTTGTTTTTGGAAAAAAAAGCAAGTATCAAGTATCAAGTAAATTTCAGATTGAGTCCAAACACTCTTTCTCTCACAAAACCCTAGTTCTATATCTTGAGGTTGGCCCCTCAAGTGGTGTTCTAGGTCTCCTTGTATCAATTAGGTGGTGATTCAATTCTGTATCCTAATTGGTATAAGGGGATTTCCCAAGTTCTTAGCAAGAGTGGCTCCTTTTGGATTATCTCTTGTCCTAAGATCTTGCTTATCTATCCCTTGGTTGCATTCACTATCTTTCCAAGTTACAAATTTGTTGCTAGCATATATGAGCCTTATGTGTTTAGAGTGATTGGTAAGGTTACATACATCAGCTATAATAGCCCGGCCCTAAGTTATATTTATTTATTTAATTAAGCCATGTTATTAATTTTTCAGATTTAGTTATCTCATTTAATCATCTCGGTTGGAAGAATTCATTTTGGGCCCCACTTTATAATTCGGGGTTTCATTATTGTAATATTTCGAGTAAATCAATAGTAGGCCCTAAATAAATATGATTGAAGAGATTAAATTATTTTTCATAATGATCCGAAAATTTAATTTCCAGCCACGGAAAATTCAATCGCATAAAGTGTATTTTCTTTCGAGCCCAATTTCATTTAGGCCTAATTTTGGGCCTAACAAGTTACTACCCATTTGCTTAGCTAATTACCCTCAATTATGCCTAATTATCATTAGTAAAAAGATGCTTTTTGGTGGTTAAAAACTCAACCAAGTATTAGCTAAGTCATTCTCCACCAAGCAAAACTCACAAAATATCAAGACTTACTCTCTCTCCCTCTGCACCACCTTACATAGCCCCCTCCTTTTTGCTGCTATATTTGCTGATTTTTAGCCACTTACCGCCACGTTTCGGCCACCAGGAGGCTGCCAACGGACCACCAGCACCACCACCAGCCACCCCTCTCACTTCTTTAAGCTTCAAACATCTCTAACTTCCCTTGTTTCAAGCTTAAAGTAAGTAAATCCTAACCTTATGTTTTATTTTTTTTTTTAACTTTATTTGTGTTTTTGTGATATTTGGTATTGGTAATGAATACTGTGGTGTCAGTATTGATTTTAGAGAAGTTTAAGTTTAAATTCAAGTGAGACATAAACTAGGGTTATGAGAATTATGCATAGCTTAAATGATGTTTGTCAACAAGCATGTCATGTGTGTGTTTTAGATTTGAAAATGAAGCTAGGATGATTGTGAAATAAAAATTATATATTATGGCTGTCTAAAGTGATGTTGAGGGTCACCCCATGTTTTCGTAATTTCAACAAGGGAGTTTAGAGGGTAATTATGTGAAAAAGGAGGATAACAAAGTAGGTAGCAAGCTGTGAACGGCCTGAAAATAGGGGTCTGTTTTAGGAAAAACTGGTAATTCGCGGCTGGTTGAAAAATTATGAATTTTGGTGGAGAGCTATATCAATCAGTTATCTTTCAAATAGATTTTTAATCACCTTAATCTGAGTTCTGTACAAGAAGTTATAGCCGTTTTACTCTGATTGCATAGACCAAACTAAAACTACGCAGGGTGGTGTTTGAGCTCAATTTTGGGATTTCTGTGGTGGTGATTGTGTTATGGGCTGCAAATGAAAATGTTGAGGGACTTTTTAATCTTTTCATATTAGGGTTTTATAGCTCAATTGGAGGTCAAGGGTGAAAGCTATGAATTTTCTAAGGTGGACCTTGAATCGATAACAACTTTGATTGTACTTATAAGCTTATTTAGTTTGAAAAACTAAGTGATATGACATGTGCAACAAAATTACAGAAGTGGGAAGATTGATAACTCAAGATTAGTATTCGTTAGTCAAAACTAGTGTGTTTAAAATTATTCTGAACCTACCACCACTCCAATTGCCCTCAAACCTTTATTATCCATCTCAAAAATATCAAAAATCTGTGATAAATTTATAACCATCAAAGTCTCTCTTTTATGATTCCAATTATTCTACTTTGATCAATTTTACTCTACAATATTTCACTTTGAGTTAATTACCCTAATTCATTTAGCTTTCAAATCATTTTGGTGTAACTTATCTTTTATGGAATTATTTGAGTTATGGATGCCTTTTAAGGAATTTCTGTTACAGTTACAACTATGAAAGTCAGCATTGTTTACTAATTACATATACCTATAATTATATTTCTTAAACAGAATCGGAGCCTAGTCTATCATTTCCCATTGTGCATAAGAATTATCAAGTGAGATTGCGTTTTAAAGACATCAGGTATGTTCATTACTTGTATCTTTAGAAATCAGAGTATATTTATCAAAGTTATCATGTTTTGATAAGTACGTCAATGAATTAGTTTATACAGTGATTTATCGTTTAATTAGTGATCCCGCTAGTTATCATATCTAGGGCATTCGCCCTCGAGTTACCCATGCGGCTTGAGGCCAGATCCCCGATCGACTTGGCAGGTGTGCACTTATCAATAGATCGTAACAGTATCAAGGGGTTCACTATCAGATAATAACTAGCAATGCAGTTTGCATTCATCTCATTCATTGTTTTAACTTAAAATGAATTACAAGTGGGCGCCCAATCATTCTGTGTAGAGATAATTTAACAATACAGGAATGCACGTACTGAGCTTCAGCTCACAGTTCAAAATATTTTCATATTTTATTTTAGGTAAATGCTCATTGAATCACCCTTATGCTAGCAAACTGGATGAAGAGAATAAGTTGAATCTGGAGGGATCAACAATGATGTAGTACATGCCTATTTTTGATCTATACTTCGAAATCTTCAGTGGATGGAGGCCTAGATTATATGTTGAATTGCTATACTGCAATGTATAAACCATACATGGGTAATAATTGATTGTATATGGTTTAACAATGTATGAATGTGTATGATTGAAGCTATGTCTAACTATGTTAGTTCTAGTTCATAATCTAGTACACACACTTCAAGCCTTATCCTTTTGGATGGCGGTAACGCCTCTCTCATTGAGTTCATTAGTCCTCGTTTAGAAATTTATTAAGGAGAATGCAAATAGTAAAACATGCTTAATTAGGGGGCATTACAACTGCTATCTAGCAGAGCAATAGAATGAAGTTTGAAATCTTTGACTATAATAGTAATAGAGATATACCATTTTTGAAAATCAATACGATTAATGATCAAAAGAAATGCTACTTGATTTTAATTTTCTGGGCTTAATTTAGGAGAAGACTGAGGAGATTGATTGAGAAGGATTGAAGACTCAAGTGAAGAGACTCGATTTCCAAAGCCTTGAATTTGAGAAAAGTGGATTGAGTTTGATTCCTCAAGATGATTCTATATTTTAATATGGTTTCTTTATTTTTAACTTCAGCTTTGAGTTGCTTTAATCCTTGTCCTTCAAAGATTTTGAGTATTTCGTTNNGGCTAAAGGTTGTATTTTTTATTTGACAGCTATATCTTTGAGTACTAAGGTTTTAAGCTTATGGAGGCATCGGGTTTTGTCTTCAAGTTCCTCCATCTTTTCGATGATATCAAAGAAGAGTTTTTCCTAGGATTGATCTTTTGTAATGTCGTTACAATTGTTAGGACGAAGAGTAGAGTCTTCATCTAGGGAGCTAGAACAACTGGAATCAGGTGTTTGAATTTCACAAAGGGCTTCTTATGGATTAAACGGGAAATTATTATTCCTTGAAATATTTTATCTTCAAGTTTCATAATATTGGTATGAATACTATCTTGATTTACCTTAAAGGTATCGATTTGACCAATAAAAGGAAGGCCAAGTGTAACTTCTTGCCTTATACTTTTAGTTAGAATGAATGAACTCTTGAAACAATATTCTTTATTACAAATGTAAGCATTAGATAATTTGCATTTAATTTGTAGTGGATTTCCACTAATACTACAAAGTTGTTCTTTGGTTCCTTCATAATATTGGGATCAAATTAATATTTCTTTGATGTAGTTCTGGCCTGCACCCCTATTAAGGGGTGTTATTATTTTTAACTCAAAAGAATCTTGACTTTTAAAATTAGAATAAATATACCAATTTTTAAAACTAATTTAATTGATGGTTGATAAAGATTTGTAGTTAAAATTTGATTTTCTTTGATTCATGCTTTGGAGAATATGTAAGCATTTTAGATGAGCAGGGGTAACTTTGAATATTTTCTTTTTAATTTTAGTATTATTTATTTCTAATACTTTCTTTTTATTAGCCATATGCCCTGTTTTTCCATATTTTAGGCACATTATTTTTCTGATTATTTTTCATTTTGAATTTATCCTTTTGGTTTCTAAAATAGTTGTTGTTAAATTTCTTTTTACGATAAATGGAGTTTTTACTTTTGAAATTTTTTTGGAATTATTTTTGATAATTTGGATAAGATTTGATTTATCTAAAGGATTAGATTTTGGATATAAATTTTTAGGTTGATTGTTATACGATGATTCATATATACAAACTGTTTGTTTTGCTGAGGGGGATTTTTCTATTTTATCAGGAGCATGGAAAATTTTCAAAAATAATTCATTTTCTTTTTTATTGTTGTTTCCCAAATTTTCTAGTGGAATTGAAGAAGTTTCTTTAATGGGTATGGTAAAAGGATTGAATAAAAATCGAGAGTTGAGCTGAGGAATTTTCTCAACTTTGGAAAATTCTAATGAATAATTGCTAAAATTTTCTCCCAATTGGGTTTTATTAAAAATATCTTTAGTAGTTTGAATAGAATTTGAATTATCTGATAAGCTAGATTTGGAATCTGAGCTTTCAGGTTGATTACTGCAGGATGGTTGATCTATTTAGAGTATTTTGTTTAAACATAATTTTTGAAAGTATTTTGAACTTCTTTCTTTGGTGAGGATGACAAGGGATGAATGGAAACAGTTGTTTCTTTGATGAGAAGATTATGCCATAAGTTTCGCTTAATGGCACAAAAGTATTTATTATAATTAGGAATAGAAAGTTGATGATTTAAAAGAAAATCATTTAGCAAGTCGAAGAAAAGTGTAGTTTCTTTAATTTTGGCTAATTGAGTATAATAAATAGTTTTGAATAACTATTGCATATATTTTGAAAAATAAGAAAAGAACCAATCTCTGTAAGACCGATTATAATCTTGATAAAATTTTTTATTGAAACCAGCTCTATTAACTTGAAAAGTTTGATTAATAAAAGAGGTTGATTTAGAAAAATCATTTTGCATGAAACAGTTTCATTTTGAATGCAAACTTTCATTAGGAATTATGCATGAATGCAAAGAACAGTTAGATAATAATGATGTCATGATGATGATGTCATGATAATGATCAGGTGACTAGTCTTAGGATAACCAACCAGACTAAAAAAATTAATTAACATAAAATAACACACAAATATATACTTATCCCATGTAGAAAGCCACTAGGTACCCAGTCATACACTGTGAGACTACACAAGGACTACCTTCGCTACAACCCCTTTACTGTTGGGACCATCAATCACCAGGCTAACCAACAGACTTACCAGGGCTCCTTAAGGACTCACAGATGGCTGACCCAAATAACTGGCTTATCTAATCTTTAATAAGGACATTTATATGTCATTAAGGATTAACTAACTTTCTTTAGGCTAATTGATTAGTCCTTCGACTAATCACAGGGTTTTTGCCTAGATTCATGATGGTAAAATTAAGCAAAAAGTTAATTAAAGTATAATTAGACACGTAATAAACACTTGGCTGGTTTGACTAGGAACTTGTCTATTACTTGTTTAACTTGACTAGACACTTCGTTAACACCTGGTTAACACCTGAGTACTTGACTAGACACTTGGCTCTGATACTAGTTAGGAATAGGACCGAGTGCAATTTTTTAAATTTGAAATAAATTGCAAAACTTGACTAATTAATAGTAAAAGTTAATTAATAATTGATTAAAGTAGTAAACATGAACAAAATAACAAATAGGTATAGTGAAATGAATAAAGCAAACTTTGGGAAATTAAATCAATATGAATGGTCTTAACTAGTAGGAATATGATGTAATATTACAAGAGGAAAGGAATCATGCACAAAATATGAATAGAAAATAGTGAAGGTTGTTGAATGAACTCACTGATATTGATTGAATACTGCGGATTGATTACAATGAGAGGATAAGGAAAGAAAATGGGGAAAGGGACATGTACAATGAAGTGAGGCACATAAGTTTTGTTGTTGCTTATGACTTTGAAGTCTTTATATAGGTCTAAAAACTAAATGTACATTACGAGATATTAGTTAATACAATAAGATTTTTGACATTTGAATAAGATTATTGAAGCATATTGAATACTAACCTTATCTTGAACAGTTGTACATGGACTATTTTGAATGGTTGATGTTTAACAAGCCTGTAAAAATTTGATAACTGCTTCTTGATTTTATTATTGCATGCTTGCATGTCGAATTTCAAGGGGTTTTGCTTACATGTTGTGCTTGCATGTCGAATTTCAGTTCTCTTTGTAAATTTTATTCGTATGCGTGGATTCCATCTTCCATCGCTTTTCATGTACTAGTGAGCACCATTCACGTTGATTTAAATTTTTCAAGTTTTATACTATTCATGATACTATTCATATTTGTTACTTGTTCATGCTTATTTATTTAATCAATTATTAATCAAGTTTTACTCTTAACTAATCAAGTTTTGCATTTTATTTCAAATTAAAAAATTACACTCGTTCCTGACCCCAACTGGTATCAGAGCTGAGTGTCTAGTCAAATACCTACCCAAGTGTTTAGTTGAGCATCTTGTCAAGTTAACCAAGTGTTCGCCAGGTTTCTACCTAGGAGTCCAGTCAAAATTAACCAAGAGTCTAGCCATGATTAGCTAAGTGTGTAGTCAAATTAGTTAAGTGTCTAATTATCCCTTAATTAACTTTTTATTTAACTTTACCATCATGCATCTAGGCTAAATCCCTATAATTAGTCCAGAGACTAACCAGATAGCTTAAAGAAAGTTAGTTAACCCTTAATGACATATAAATATCATCATTAAAGACGGAGATGAGCTGGTTATCTAGCTTGGAAGCTGTGTCGGTCAGCAGCGCTGGTTAGCCTTTTATGAGTCCTTAGGGCGCCCTAGTAAGTTAGTTGGTCAACTTAATGATTGGTGGTCCCAGCAGTGAAGGGGTCAGTGCAAAAGTGGTCCCTTATGGTTCCGCTGTGCATGGCTAGGTACCTAGCTGTTTTCTGTTTGAGATAAGTGCATATTGGTGTGTTATTTCGTGTTGATTAATTTCTTTAGTTTAATTCATTGTCCTGAGACCAATCATCATAGCATCATGACATCATCATTATCATTACCATCTCATCATCATAACATCAGCATGACATCACTATCATCTAATTCTCTTTTACATTCGCTCATAATTCCTAATGAAAGCTTAGATTCAAAAGGAAACTGTTTCAAATAAAATGATTTTCCTAAATCAACGTCTTTTACTAATCAAGTTTTCAGGTTAACAAAGTTTATCTTAATAAAGAATTCTATCAATATTATAATCAGCAATAGAGGCTGGTTCTTTTCTCATTTTTTCAAAAGATAAGCAACAATTATTCAAAATTATTAATTATACTCAATTAGCCAAAATCAAAGAAAATATGCCTTCTTCTATTGGCTAAATGATTTTCTTCCAAAACATTAAGTTTTTATTCCAAATTACAATAAATACTTATGTGCCATTAAGCGAACATTATGTTGTAATCTTCTCATCAAAGAAACAACTGATTCCATTCATCTCACGTCTTCCTTTCCAAAGAAGGAAATTAAAAATATTTTTGAAAATTCTCCTTCAAGAGAAGTACTTTGCAGGGATAAACCATCTTGCATCAATCAACCTAAAAGTTCTAATTCTGAATCTAGCTTATTAGATAATTCAAATATTATTCAACCCACTGAAGATAATTTCAATAAAACCTAATTAGGAGAAAATTCAAGTAGTTATTCTTTAGAATCCTATAAAGCCAAGGAAATTCCTCAAACTAACTCTCCACCTTTATTCAATCCTTTTAGAATACCCATTAAAGAAACTCCTTGAATTCCCCTAGAAAATTTAGGAAATAATAACTAAAAAAATGAATTATTTTTAAAAATTTTACATGCCCTTGATAAACTAGAAAACCCCCCTCACCAAAACAGACAACTTTATATATGAATCATCCTATAACAATCAACCTAAGAATTCAGATCCAAAATCTAATTCGTCAGATAAATCAAATCTTATTTGAATTATCAAAAATAATTCCTAAAAACTTCCAAAATCAAAGACTCCATGTATCACAAAAAGAAATTTATTATTCAAAAAGGAAAATATCTAGGAAAATGATGTGCCTCAAATAAGGTAAAATAGGGCATATTACAAATAAAAAGAAAAATTTATTCACAAACAATCCTAAGATTCAAAAGAAAATATTGAAAGTCACCCCTGCTCATTTAAAACCCTTATATATTCTTCAAAGCATAAATCAAAGAAAATTAAATTCTAATTGTATCAAGGGAATGTTAATTCCATCCCAATATTATCAAAAAACAAAAGCACAACTTCTTAATATTAATGGAAATCCACTAAAAATAAATACAAATTATCTAAGGCTCAAATTTGTTACTTCAAGATTCTAGTTAAAAATATAAAGAAAAAAGACATTTTTGGCATTCCTTTTATTACTCAAATATATCCTTTTAAGGTAAATTAAGATGGTACTCATACCATATCAAAACTACAAAACTTCAAAAACTTCATGAAATAATAATTTTTCTTTTAATCTATAAAGAAGACCTTTATAAAATTCAAACATTTGATTCTAGTCATTCTAAGTACTCAGATAAAAATATTACTCTTTGTCCTAACAATTATAACATCATTACAAAAGATCAATCACAGGAAGAACTCCTCTTTGATATCATCAAGAGGATTGAGGAACCAGAAATCAGAACTCAATGTCTTCACAAGCTTAAAAGCCTATTACTCAAAGATAAAGCAAAAATGCATCCTTTTAGCCTAAAACAGGTACTAGAAACATACGAACGTTAAGAATCAAGTCTCTCAAAACCAGTAACAGTCAAAGAATCAAAACAAGAAGTAAATCAACCCAAAACCGAAGTTAAAGAATTAAAAAGTCATATTGAAAAGCAAAATCTCCTGGAGGAATCAAATTTAATCCTTATTTCTCAACTTCAAGAGCTTGAAAATCAAGTCTCTTCACTCGAAACTTCCAAACCTCCTAAATTATGTCCAGAGGACCAAGATCCTGAACCATTCCTTTCAGTCATTAATCGTATAGACTTTAAAAAATGGTATGTTTCTATTACTATTATAGTTAAAGATTTCAAACTTCATTCTATCGCTCTGCTAGGTAGCAGTGCTGATATGAATTGCATTCAAGAAGTTTTAATACCTTCAAAACATTTTAAAAAAGCTAAAGACAAAATGACTAGTGCTATCAGATCTAAGGTTTAAATTAAGTACAAGCTTTCAAATGCCTACATTTGCAACAATGAATATTGTTTCAAAAATATTTTGATACTAGTCAAAAATCTCAAACAACAAGTCATCCTTGGAACTCCCTTCCTTATTCAAATATATCTTTTTACAGTCGATTCCAAAGTAATGTATTCAAATGTTCTTGGAAAAGAAATTAAATTCGAATTTGCCTCTCCTATAACAACAAAAGATATTGTAGCTCTTTAAGAAGCTTCAATCTCAAAAATTATTTCTACTAAAGAAAAACAAATAGTGTTTTTTCAAACAGAAATTATTCAAGCCAATATTGAAGAGTAACATGTCGTACCAAAAATTCAACAAAAAATTCAAAAAATCAAGAAATTATTTGAAGATTATGTCTGTACTGATATCACAAATGCCTTATGGGATAGAAAGCAATATATGGTAGAATTACCATATAAAAAAGATTTTGATGAAAGGAATATTCTAAGAAAAGCACGTCCTATTCAAATGAAGAAAGATCTTTTGGAATTTTCCCTAAAAAAAAAAATCAATCTTTATTAGACAAAAGGCTCATCAGATTCTCTAAATCTCCTTGAAGTTGCGTAGCCTTCTATGTCTACAATCAAGCAGAAGAGGAGCATGGTGTTCCTAGATTAGTCATAAATTACAAACCACTCAAGAAAGTTCTTTAATTGATAAGATATCCAATTCCTAACAAAAATGATTTGTTGGGAAGATTATATGATGCAAAAATGTTTTCAAAATTCGATATGAAATTTGGCTTTTGGCATATTCAAATTGCTGAAAAAGATAGATATAAAATGACAGTTATAGTTTCATTAGAATACTATGAATGGAATGTGATGTCATTTGGTATCAAAAATGCTCCTTCTGAATTTCAACATATTATGAATAATATACATAATGATTATTCTAAATTTTTAATAGTTTATATTAATTATGTTCTTATCTATTCAAAAATTTTGGATCAACATTTAAAACATTTAAAAACATTTTTCAAGGCCATTAAAAGAAATGGTTTAGCTGTTTCTGCTCCAAAAATAAAATCATTTCAAACAAAAATTTGGTTTTTAGGCCATGACATTTCTAGTGGTACTATTAAACCCATTCAATAATGTATTAAATTTGCAGATAAATTTACAGATGAATTCAAAGATGTTTTTGGTTTTCTCAAATATGTCGTGGATTTTTCCTAATCCTCAGGAAATTTGCAAACTAATATTTCAAAAACTCGAGAAAAATCCGCCTGCATGGTCTCATGAGCATACTTAAATAGTCAAATATATCAAGAGTAAGGTCAAATTACTCCTATGTCTTAGCATACTAGTCCCACATGCATTCATGATAGTTCCAACCGATGCATCAGACGAAGGTTTTGAAGGAATTCTTCTACAACGTCTTGATCCAAATTTTGAACAATTTGTAAGGTTCCGTAGTCGAACCTGGACTGGACCTCAAGTTAATTATTCCACTATTAAAAAAGAAGTTTTAGCTATTGTTTTATACATTTCTAAGTTTCAACATAATCTATAGTCCAAAAATTCTTATTAAGAATTGATTATAAAAGTGCAAAAAATTCAGTTTTCAATTTTAAATTCATAAAGAGAATAATTCCTTCCTGACGTTCTCCCCAGAGAGTTCCTTCAAGCAAAGTAATTTTGCTTCAATTGCTCTATTTCAGATGTCATCCACATCTAAATCAATCCACATTCAAAATCTAAACAACCTCAAAGACATTCGAGAATTGCTTCTATTTTACCTCAGACATCAAAACAATGAACTCTCCATTACTCCTTCTCAAGGACCTCGACATAATGAATATGCCATCTTTATCCACTGCGATTGATGGTTGTCAAGATCATCAACTTCCTTTTATTCATATTTAAATATACTCAAATTCTACAGATCCCTTATACAAAAATTCTATGACCATCCGGTACTTGTCGCGGTACCCACTGGTTTCTATCGAGTCGATGAGCATCAGTTCTTCTACTTCAAGAAATCACCTCAGCATAGTTTTATTGAGTATCAGACCCCATTACCAGCAACTTGCATTCAAGACCATCAGTGCAGCATATTATAAGAATATTCTGGACTCTGCAACCAATGGGGAACAACATACAGCAAAACCCCT
>NCQT01087808.1:393-10622 GCA_002740465.1 Stenocereus thurberi | reverse complement strand
TACGGCTGAACACATGGCCTAAGTTTGGTTTCTTGGTTGATTAAGCTTAAGGATAAGCAAATTAATTGTAATGATCAATTTTCTTGCTTTCTTTAATGCTTTGAATGTAATGAAGCTAGCTTAAATAAGGTTTGTAACCGGTTAGCTCTAAGCGGCTTCGTTAGCTTAGTTAATACCTTTCCTCCTTAGGAAGGAAAGGTTTAGTGAGGTGCTAGTTTGGTTGTGTGCTTACTAGACATGTATCAAAGGGGGAAGACATGGTTTTGCTGGTTTATTATTCAGATTGAAAGAAAAACACTATGAGAGCATTTGCCTTCTCATCCTTAAATCTTCACTTGCTTATCCTTAATTCGGTCAATTAAAGTGGTGATAAAGTAAGTCCTAACCTTGATTAAGTGGTGTTTCTGTATCTTAATCCAAGATTAGGGACCCTAAACTTGCATTTGTTGGTAATTCTGTATCCAAATTGCTTGCGAGTTTAGTTCTATCCATTTCAAGTTGCAAGTACACAGCTTCAAGGAGAACAAAACTGAAATTTTAGTTTTCAATCCGAGAGTTTGTGTCATTCTAGCTTGGAATCCTTTCTCTCTTTCTTTTCTTTCTTCAATCCACACTCACATACATCATGTTTTCTTTGTGACAGGAAGAAGTTGAGTCAGCCATGTCAAGATGAAGTCTATTTTTGCTTGCAAGGTGTCATGTGTGCCTACTTACGTCTTTAATGAAGTCATGTAAAGTATTCTTAGTTTGTAAAAATTTGTAAACAATTATTCTAGTTCATATAATGCATATGGTATGAAGGTCGCTCTGTATTGCCGTACGAGCCAACTATCTAATTAGTTAGATGTCTGCTTGGTCAAAGTTAGTTACGTTTTGGGATGTAAACCCCAATACTCCGGTTGTGTGAACCGTTGAGTTGTATCTTTCATTCTTTCTTTATTAATGAACTATCCTGTTGGGTGTGCTTCGGTTGAGTGATTCATTGAGTTATGAACTCCGGCATGTAGCCGTTGAGCTTCTTTTAAATATTTTATGCTTCTGTTGATTTGCATGGATTTATTGTAAAGCTTTTAGCCTGAAAACGGTCAGTTTTTAGGGAAAACTCTATCCGTTTCACCCCAGAATCTAAGTAAGAAGTTAAGAAAACGTAACGTTTCTGGTCCGAGGGGCTGGGGGTGTTACATTGATGGTATCAGAGCAAAGGTCCTTTGACCATAGGCCGTAACCTAAGTCTTGCATTTCATATAGTCGCCTAGGAGCATGTTATGATAACATGACATATGTTGTGTTTTGTGTGTAAATGTGAGCCTTGTATGATCGTTGCTACACTTAACTAGTTATATATGGCTTGGGAAGGTCGATTGAGTAAAAGTGGCGAGTTGTGCATTAGTGTAGGAGTCAAATAGCTCTCCTTACACCTTCAGGTGACATTATGAGTACTTCATTAGTGCAATATGTTCCTAATGTGCTAATTGACTTGATTGATAGACTTTTAGGTGATCCGATTAAGCTAATCGGATGCATGTGAGTCGTGTGCTAGAATGTGAGCCCAGTTAACCTGCACGTCCTTGTGTGAGCCAAGTGATGATTCGATTAGTAAATGTTTTCTTTGTGTGCTCTGATAGGACAATTGATAGTTAAAGCACGTTGATTTAGACTCGAGCGATTGAAAATCTTTTTTCTAAGCTCGTCTTTGCCCCTAAAGTACAATGTGCTCCTCGGGCTCCGTAATGGAGTGAGCAGACGTATTCAAAGGTTGGTAGAGAAGAAGCTCAAAATAGATAAGCTATTTTTCGCTTTGCAAATCCAAGGTTTTGAAATGTTAATGTCCTTTTGACTGTCGAGCTCCATTTTTTTTTTTTACATTACACCGAAGGACTTGCATCCCTTTTACAATGATGAATGAGTTTAGGCTCATAAGTACATGCTTTTGTGTCATACGTGTCGAGATTGACTGTTATGATTGATAATCCTACTAAATGATGCCTTACTGTTGAGAATTTTGAATCACTTGAGCAGAATTATGAGATATTTTTGTATGCAAATGCTAGTGGTCGGACCTTGTTGAACATTGCATGCGCATGCCTGTTATTCCGTTCATTGCCATTGTTGCCTAAACCGTGCATTACTTGCTTTCTCCCCAAACAGATTGTGATTCGTAATGTGCGGTGGTAATGCTTTGGTTGAATGATATACCTGGAAAACGAAAGGGAGGAGGAACCTAGCAGACCTTAGAATTGTACATAGTAAATGATCCCTGCTAAGGTAAGCGACCTACAGTGAGACTCCTATGATCACCTGTGGGTGGGTGTACCTCATAAGACCTCAATGCGTACCTATAAGACCAGTAATGTCAACCATACGTAAACAACCCTAACAGCTGGCAAGTACATTAAATCCGTGTGCCTGCAAATTGCTGAACTGTTTGTTGTATTTCTAAACCGTAGGGTAAAGGATCTTATGAGTGGTGCTTGACAACTTCATATATGAGGGCTTATAAACCTTTTTATCATATTCTTGGTTTAAGCTGTTTTAGATTATCAATAGTTAAATGAATTATGTAACATGAGTAAAAAGGAAGAAGCATTTACAATTTGGCATTACAATTCATGTGCATTAACTGATTGTTTTTATTTTCTTCAACCTGGATATTGTACTCTTAATTTAGAGTTGAAATGGGATTAAGGTTTTTGAAAAGTTTATTTCCTTAGTTTGATGTCATGGGCAAAGTCCAGTATGTAGGAAGATTCCCATCAGCAAATCAGTGTACGAGATTATCGAGCTTGATCAGAAACCTATTGCTGTTTTATGTTTGAAATCACAATTAGTATAGATATTGTAATTAACAGCTTTAACAATTAGTATGAATGCATTTATAGTCTAAACTTTATTACTATTGTGCCTCTGTGTGCCTAGTTACTTACCTTGCCATGCTATATATGCGTGTGGCTGGGCTGCTTTTAGTTTTTCATTTCTACCATGTGCTCTTGTCCCACCTACCAGGATAAGGCTTGATTCTTTGTTTATGCCGTCATTTACAAATGTTTTCTCCTTGCATCCTGAACATTTCTCATCCAATGAGTTTTGCTAAGGCTCTTGTATTCTATAGAATATGAATATGGGATTGATGTAAGAACATAGGAATGTCAGTCACATATGCTCTTATTTTGTGAATTGCTTGCTATATGTACCTTAGCTGGTTCCATGTTACAACCAACTCCTAGGCTTAAGAACACTGAATTGTTGATACTATGTAATACTATGTGATGCTATTGCACTTAAATGATGCTATTTGACGCTATTATGCTTAAATGATAATATGTGGTGCTATGTGACATTTTTATTTTTCTAAATGTGTTATAGGAGTCTCCATGTCAATCATTGTGATCCCAAAAGTGACTCGAGTTCATGTTTTAGAATGAGACTATTGGTATTTGACCTTAAGATGTCATTGTCCTAGTTGCCATACCTTTAGATGCCTACTTATAGGTGCATATGCATAGAGTTGTTGCTTGCCATGCGAACTGAGTCTAGATTATCGAAAATCAATGTTTCATTTTCAAAACAAACTCAATATGGTTGTCCATGCCAACTTATTTGCTCATCTTCCATGCGATTTGCCCTCGGCATCTAAATAGAGTGTGCAGACGCTTGAAGAGGACTGGCGAGGAGGAGACTGGATACCATAAGCCATTTTCTTTTGATTTAAAAGAAGCAGTGTCTGCAAAATGAAACCTTTTGGAAACCTACTGCGTAGATCATAGTTGTGTGCGTGCATTCTAAGAAAGATTGAACATAGTTTGAGAATTTCGAGGACGAAATTCTTTTAAGGGGGGAAGAGTGCAAGACCTTCCTTCTTTGTCTTAAGTTAACCTGCCTGTCTTACCTTTTTATGTAATAAACTTGTATTTTATTAATTATATGAGTTAAATTATTATTGATGTGCTTATGTGAGTGATAATTTTATTAAAAAGAATATTTTTGTCACCGTTAATATTATTATTAGTTTTGAAACTCGTTCGATGACTTCTAGTAAGAGTTAATGATGGTTATTAACAAGTACCAAATCGAGTAGGAATCCAAGTATGACTAGCGGGTCAACCTTCAAATTGGTCTTGAGGTTTAATAAATCGAATCTTGATGTCTTTTGGTTCGAATAATCGATGAACGAGTGTCTTAATTGTTCGATTTAGAATAAGGGGTACGAGATTGGGCTAGCATTTTTAGTTGATCGAGCAATTGACCGAAATAAAATAAAATAAAAAAATATATAAGGGGCCGAAGCCCCTTATTTTCTCAGCCAAACAAAAAAAACACGATAGAGGAGTGAGGGGGAGCTCTGTGGCTGCTCCCTGCCCCATGAACCCCCGACCACCACGGTATAGAGGGAGAGAGAGAGAGGAGGCGTCGATGACCAGTCATCACACCACGCGCGGCCTCCCTGGTTAGCAATGCCAGTATCGGTGACCACCACAGAGAGGGAGAGTGATATTAAGCGATCGAGAGGAGGCAGAGGAAACCGGTGATGGCGAGGTCTCTCAGCGTGAGCATGGTGGCACGCTGGGCGTCCGTTCCTCATCAGCAGAGACAGAGGGAGATCGAGTGAGGCTGAAGGTTAGGGGTCTGAAACCCTAATGCACCGCCACCCCACGACCACCCTTCCGGTGACCACCAGCAGCAATAGCGATGAAAGGGCAGAAACCGGACTGGATTGGTCACTTCGGGTTTGAATGTAGCGGCAAAGGGTCGAGGTTCCAGTTTCAAGCAACCAAATCAGTTCCAAAAATTCCTAAATCGAGTCCTCTAGCTTGTAGTCCTGGCGGGTGTTTCTCGCCTCCTAAGTATTAGCAGTTTCGATATCATTTTAAGCTTTAAGTTGCGACGCATGTTAAGTTTAGTTGATTTATGCCTGAAAATGACTTCGAATCGTTAAATGTTAGTTTCGTTGATTAATACTCAAAAGTGGCCTTTAATCGATGTATGTTAGTTTGGGTAATACATGCTCAGAAGTAGCTTCGAAACAATATATGAATACTTAGAATCGATTTTAGTATATTCACTTAGTACATGCCTGAAAGTTTAGTTCGAAATAAGCCATGCATATATAGATCTGATTCAAGTAAATTCAGTCATTACATGCCTTAAAATATAGTTCGAAATGAGTTAAGCATGTTTAGAACTGATTCAAGTGAATTCAGTTAATGTATGCCTGAAAGGTTGACTTGAATGGTAACTCGATATAATAAACGAATTCCTTGAATCGTGTTACGCTTAAATGGCTCAATTAGGTTCGAATAGTAACTTCGATGTAATAAACGAGCGCCTTGATTCGTTTTATGTGTAAGCGGCTTATTTAAATTTGAATAATGACTTCGATATAATGAACGAGTGCCTCGAATCGTATTAGGCTTAAATGACTTAATTAGGTTTAAATAGTAACTTCGATATAATAAACGAATGCCTTGATTCATATTATGCTTAGTTGGTTTACTTAGCCTTGAATAGTAACTTTGATATGATAAACAGAAACCTTGATTCGATGGTTGCCTAATTAGTTAATGTATGCCTGAATAGTAATTTCGATATAATGAACGAATGCCTTGATTCATATGAGGCCTAGTTGGTTTAATTAGGCCTGAATAGTAACTTCTATATAATAAACAAAACCCTTGAATCGATGTTGCTTAACTAGTTATTTTATGCCTGAATAGTAATTTAAAATGACATGGGTATAACATGCTTAATTCCTAAACGTAAGTCATAAATGTAATCGAGTTCCATGCATTGTTAGTTTAATATGGTTAATTAAGTGCCTATTTCAAGTTGATGCGATATAGATATATATATATATATGTGTGTGTGTGTGTGTGTGTGTATGCATTTATATGTGCTATAACGCACCGTTGGATGGTGCTGTTTGCCCAGGTAGGTGCATAAACCTTATTACACGTCTCTTTATAAGCTTGCATGATAATATGTTATGATTACTAAATTAAAAATCGAGATGGTAGTTAGATGGTTTGAGGTAGAATTATGAGTGCTTCGAGGTTCTTTGTGGTGCGGTGCTTGTGAGGAGGGAGCCTAGGTTGTGAATTAACCGCAATTGTGTGGATTGCGAGGCCATGTGTGGCTCATATTGCTAAGTTGAATTATGAAGTGTTTTAATGTGTACATGCGCATGTGCACCCCTACCCTTTCTATGCTATTAAGTTTGATTACTTATATAAGGATAAGTTTTGAAAAAGAAGGATTTCATGTTTTGAAATGATAGTAGCCATAAATATTAGTGCATGATGGCCTAGTTTAACTAAATGAATACAGTTTTAGGAGTGAACTCGCTCGAATGGGGGAATCCCTACAGAGTTTTACAAAAGCATGAGTTGTATAATAAAGGATTTTACTGTGATAGACATCAAAATTATTAGCCGTTATGGCCCATACGCTTTCAATTGGCTAAGATAATGTATTTCGGACAATATGTTATGAATGATGTTAGCCTAGGGGATAAGTCCTGGTACTAGGAGACCCTAGAAGATCCTGACGAGGGTAATGGTCCGATATGTTATATGCAGCCAGCCCAGGAGTAAGAGTTTAAGCGTGAGTATTAGGTCTCACTATAGGGTTGAGAATAGATTTCACCTAATCGCCATCCTGTAATGATCTTATGCCAGACGTATTTTCCTAATAAGTAAACAAAAGCAGTTGGCATCTTGCCAATTTAAGTATTTCAGAGGAAAGAAAGTTTCAAGGGCCATTAAGAGGCTAGTTGAATGAAATGTGAAAAGTTATAAGGGTCTCAACAGGCTAAGCAAAGTATTTTCAAAAAAAGAAAAAAAGTTTTCTATGCATGTTCTGTGCTTTTCTTACGAATGAAATGTGAATGAGACTTCAAGTAAGGCAAAGTAAAGTGTTTTCACAAGGAGAAAGAAAGATGCTTGTGCATACCCTATGAATGAGATTTGAATGAGACTCAAAATTTATGTGTGCCTTATGTATATCATATGAATGAAATGCCAAGAAAAGTGTGATTATGAAAAGAGATAACCTTATGTGCACATTATATGAATGATGTTTCATGTATAGTTTAAATGGAATGCTAAGAATTTATGTTATAAAATGAAAAGATCCCTATTTTTAACCCTCGATGCTTGCTTATATGCTTAACTGCTTATTAGTAAAGAAACTTAGTCATTAGGGGACCTAGAAATATGTTTGAATGGTTAAAATGAAGCTTATGTTTAGTGATCCTTCCATAAGGGTTTTATGAATGCCTAATATGATAGTAAAGTATGAATATGTGATATGTGACTATTAAAGATATTATTGCCTGCAGCAGTTTTGGTTTTAAGGGGGTCGGGGGACACTCATTGAGTGTGTGGTTGCTCATCCCACTACTCTTTCCCCTTTTCCCCGAGGTTTTGTTTGTGACAAGAAGAAGTTGAGTCATCTGTGTCAAGATGGAGTCTATTCTCACTTGTAAGGTGTCATGTGTGCCTACTTACGTCTTTAATGAAGTCATGTAAAGTATTCTTAGTTTGTAAATGTTTGTAAACAATTGTTCTGGTTTATGTAATGCACATGGTATGAAGGTCACTCTATATGGCCAAACGAGCCAACCATCTAATTAGTTAGATGTCTTCTTAGTCAAAGTTAGTTACGTTTTGGGATGTAAATTCCAATACTCCGGTTGTGTGAACCGTTAAGTTGTATCTTTCATTCCTTCTTTATTAATGAACTATTCTGTTTCCTGTACTCCGAGCGAATGACCCGTTAAGTTATGAACTCCGGCGTGTAGCCGTTGACCTTCTTTTAAATGTTTTACACTTTTGTTGATTTGCAGGGATTTATTATAAGACTTTTAGCCTGGAAATAGTCAGTTTTTAGAGGAAGCTCTGTCCATTTTGCCCCAGAATTTAAGTAAGCAGTTAAGAGAACGTAACACTTCTGGTCCTAGGGGCTGGGGGTGTTACACTTTAATCCATATTTATTTATTTAAATCATATTCATTTATTCAATTAATCATGCTTATTGATTTGATCACTTATTGTTACTGGTTTAACCAAATCATGTTTATTAATTCAATTACACTCAATTTATATATTTACCGAATTTTCTTATGTCATCTAAATTTTTCGCTTTCATGTATCGCATTTAATCATCCCGGTTGGGGGATATTTCATTTGGGTCTCATTTTGTAGTTCAAGTTTCATTGATTGTTAATTTAAGTTCCAATGATTGATTGAATTTCAGGTGAATTGATAGTAGGTCTCGATAATTATGATTGAACGTTAAATTATTTTTCATAACATTACAAAATTTCAAGCTTTAGCTATGCAAAAAATTGGGTCCGAGTTCATTTATTTTGGCCTAATTCATTGAGCCAAAATTATGGCCCAATTCAAATGGGCTCAAATTTTGGTGCAATTAAATTGAGTTAATTGCTATCATTGTGCCTTATTTTAATTGGCAAAAGGATATTTTTTGAGGCTTAAAAACCAGCCAAGTATTTATCTTCAATCTTAACTAAGTAAACACACATCCTCTTCTCTCTCTCTCTCCCCTACCTCACGCCAAGTAGCAGGGCAGCACCACCCCAGCCCCTTTCGAACTACCACACAGCCAACATTCGGCCACCAAATGTCACTAGGCGCTACCCCTAGTCCCCTACCAGCCATAGCAACCTTCCCCACTGACTCAAACACTCAAACATCCTCCCTTCCAAGCTTGACAAGAGGTAAACTCTAACCTCCATCTTGTGTGATTTCAAGTTTTTGTTATTGTTTTAATTGTAATATATGTTTATATGATCAAAATAAGTGTTACTATGCAATTTTTATTGAGTTTGGAGATGTTTAGGTTTATGGGTATTTGATCAATAGCATGATCAAGTGACTTCAAATTAGGCAAGTACGAGTTTGAGCTTGTTTTACTTCCTTGTTATGACCTTTGATACCAAAAGTGGATTTAATGTTGTGAATGATGATTTTGAAGTCATTTATGGAGGTTTGAATGTAGATTGGAATTAGGCATAACCTAGGATTTCATGATCATGCATTTTGTTGAATTGAGCACTGTCGAAAATTCTGAAAATTATGGGGTTATCCAAAAATTTGGAAAATTTTATTTGTAGATTCTTTATATTATTTGGGATTTTCTGGCAAAATTTCATGAATTTTGGAGGTATAATTAGTGAGTTATGAAATTGTGAAGAAAACTGCCCTGTTTCAGACCCGAATTATGCAATTATGTATTAATGAAGTTGTTTGGAGTTTGGATATGTTAATGGCTTCAAAAATGGATGTTATGAAATTTTTTGGCTAAATTGGCGAAGCATAAAAAGTCCCATTCGTGACCAAGAGAGCTTGGTTGGACTAATTATGTAAATAAATGAATTTATTTGGAGATTGTGGATATTGATGTAAAGAAATATATTGACTATTGAGTAAAATTTATCATGGAGTAATTTGATATACTATGGGCCAAAATAAGATCATTTAAGATGGAAATAGATACTCATGGATTTTATTCGGCATTTCACCTCGATTTACGAAAGAAAAGAATGGAGAAAGCAATGACTGTGGCTTCGAAATGGTAGAAAATAGGAGAACATTTACCAATAAACTGGTGATGCTCGGCCCAGCCAAAACTTATGAATTTTGGTGGAGCGCTAGATCAATGAGTTATCTTTCAAATGGGCTTTGAATCACCTTAATCTGAGTTTTGTGGACAAAGTTATGGCTTTCTTGCTAGAACTATGCAGGTTCAATAAAAACTGACACACTTGTGTCCTAGCCCCATTTTGGAAAGACTATTGTGGGAATCATGTTTCATGTTAGAAATAAAAGTTTTTTGGGACTTCCTATTCTTTCCATATTGGGGTTTTAGGTCTCCATTTTATGTCAAGGGTGAAAGTTATGAGTTTTTGAATTGAATTGACCTGCTTTTGTGCAAATTGGACTGTTATTGCAATTTCCGTGTAGCAATTACTTGAAAGAAAATTCTAAAAATTTTATTGTAGATTGTCCATGTTATTATTGAATTTCCTATAAGATTTCATGAATTTTGGGTGAGTATTTTTATTTTGGCATTTTTGAAAGCATTTTGAGTAATTGTGTAAAGAAAAATAATAAAGATTGAGTGAGATTGATGATGCACTCATTTTGTATGTACGCACGTGCGTGTGTGTGTGTGTGTGTATATATATATATCAATGTATGTATGTATGTATG
>NCQT01087764.1:16930-28474 GCA_002740465.1 Stenocereus thurberi | reverse complement strand
CATATATAACTCTTCTTCTATTCGAATATGGTTAGCCAATTCCTCAAGTGACATTTCTTCTTTCTTATGTTTTAAAGTTCTTTTAGTGCCTTTCCAAGAGGAGGGAAGTTTGTCCACTATAGAGGAAACTATAATGGTCTCATCCATGTGCATTTTATGTTGCTTGAAGTGATTTAGGATTCGTTGAATTTCATGTAATTGATCAAGAACTGAGCATCCTTCGACCATCTTATAGTTATTAAATTGACTTACAAGGAAATTCTTGCTAGAGGCATCTTCTGTCATGTACTTGTTCTCTAGCGCCTACTATAATTCCTTTGTCGATTTCATGCCTTGATAGACATCGAACAAGGCGTCCGACATGCTATTCAAGATATGGCCGCGACAAATGTAGTCATCATTCTCAAACTTGGATCTTCAGCGGGTTTGCTCCAAATTCTCATCTTTCGTCTCTATTGGATAGGGAGCGTTGAGCACATACACAACCTTCAAAGTTGTAAGAAGAAAATGGATCTTCTTTTACCAGCGACAGAAGCCCACACCCTTGAATTTGTCCAACTTCTGAAAGTTGGATGTCATTTCACGAATTAACGCCATCTCAAATAAGTCTTAAGATTGATAGAAAAACTGGGTTGAACGTGGTGCAGGATAAACCAAGTAAATCGTGAAAAAGTAACACTTCTCTTAAGACTTATTTGTTGCACCACAAATAATCTTAGGGATAATCTACTTGGTAAAATAAGTTTGTGTTTCAAGATTCTCTCAAAGGTTAATCGATGACGGTGCTGCAGTCACTCACACTGATTTTTATATGCCCGTGATTGTGATTGCACTCCTCCTTATATAGAGCAGTGATCATACCTGAAGAGGCACCAAAAATGAATAGGGTAGGGCGGTTAGATCTTGAAAAGGTACCATACTTATCCACCTTTTCACTGAAAGGATTGGATAAGGCGGGTAAACTTGAAAAGGCACTATGCTTATCCACCTTTTCACCGAAAGGATTGGATAAGACAGGTAAACTTGAAAGGGCACCATGCTTATCCACCTTTTCGGATAAGCACTATAAAACCCTGCCATTTTTATTTTATTCTTGGAAAATTCCAACAAAACATATCCCTTCTATTGTCCTTTTTGTTTTTTTTTTTTCCCTTTTAAAGTAAAAACCTCAAAAACTATCTTTCTACTATTAGATAGTCTATCGTGGTGTTGTTGATACCTAAAAGAGAGGGGTTGGAGTTTTACTTAAAAAGAAACAAAAAGGACAATAGTAAATATATTTTTCTAATTTCAGGACTGAATTATAAGGAATTTATAAGTGAGGGTACTTAAAAATAAACCTAAAATTATCAGAGTCATAAAAATTAATGCATCAAATTTGAAGGTATCTAAAAGCCAATAATTTGTGAAAATCAGAAACTGAGTCTAGCTGAAGCTGGGCCTTGCAGCTTGAGGTTTAGCTTGGTTAAGCTCATGAGCATTTACAAGCCTCCAGCCACAAGCGTTTACGGGCCTCCATGAGCCCATATTTTGTGTGTTCTCATTAGTTTTCATTACATGCAATACGAAACGATCAAAATTCAATTTAAATCTTAACATGAGGCCAAAAAAAACTTATATCAAATCCAAATAATAACACAAGATTGAAAAGCAATCTGTATGAGACAGCCAAAAAAAAAAAAAAATACAGTGACAACTATTTAATGTTTATGTTGTCTAGGATCTTTATATTTGGTTAGCAAACCTTTGAGATCAACAAATTGATTGAGTTAACTTAACATCATTAAATATGTAACGAAATATTCTTTAATTATTCTCTTATATCATTTTTCCAAAATCAGATTATACTTAATTTTATACTTTCCTAAAAGTAAAATAATGTAATATTTCCCCGCTCACCGAAACTCCCCAAGAAAGTCTTCTCCTTCTTCCTTCACCTACAAGGCTACAATTAGTGAGGCGAAGTGGAGCCAAAAAACTCTCATGAGAGTATATCTCTCTCTGTATATATACATACACACATAGAGGGTTTTTTTTTTTTTTTTTGATAAGGAAAAGGTATATATTAATATAGAAATATCAGAAGCTCAGTTGTACAGTGAGCACTGTACAAAAGGCTATTTACAACCTAAGTATAAACTACCCACACATAGAGGATTACTTAGATAGAATGTGTTATTCTGTGAGATGAGTAGGATGAACTTGTTGAAGCGCTGTCTATCTCTTTCGAGGACACTAATATAATTTACAAGTAATTTTCATGGCTTCAACCTTCCATGCCTTCTCAAAAGTTTATGCTATGCAATGTTTTTATTGATGAGAAAATTGTCGAGGCCCAATGCATGGTGTTAGGGCCTATTCTTTTTCGCAATAAGATATAGTTATAAGTTGTAAGAAGTTGTAAATAGCTGTAAAAAGATGTAAGAAGTTATAAAAATAAATATAACGGGTTGTTGAATTATTAAATGTATAGTATAATTTTTAGATATGTATGCATAATTGTGAAAAAAATTATTTCATGAAAGTAAATTATGTATATCACTGATATTTATGAAATAAATTTTATAACATCACTAAACAAATTATATTTTAACATTACAAAAAAGACTTTAGTTTTCTACAATTATCATTTTGGATGATAAAATATAATATTGAAATAACATAATTAATGAAAATAAGCTTTTAAACAAGTTAATAAAATAATAATAAGATAAATTCAAGCAATAAATATATAGAATCAAATGTGTTCTACAATTGGGGTGGTCTTTTACTATTAACATTAGTTGCACCTCCCTATAAATAAATTTTTTTAAAAAAAGATTTTTTTCTCAGCAAAATTGATTAGAACCCCAAATGAAATCATATTTAAATTAAACTCAATTGTATGATGATAGCAATCAATTTATTGTGGATAAACTCAGTTGGATCTAACTCCTCCGAATAGGAGTGTCTATTTATTAACATCATCACGAATATATGATACCAATGCCAGAAAAAAGGGTACATTAAATACTGTCTATGTTTATTTTCAATGGTTTATATTTAAAGTTGATATATAATTGTGCTGAAATCATAAAATGTTACAGTTACCTCCCATTTACTTAAACAATTGAATACAGAGGACAAATTATGAACATCAAGTAATGTAAAAGAAAGAAATCAGCATCAACCTATAAAGTGAACACTCCAGAATAAGAAATCTGTATCAAGTTCAAATCAGTAAATACCACCTACTTAAAAAATAATAATAATTTGCACCAACACCATATTGCAAACAACCAAGAAAAATAGTAACAATAAAAGAAAATTAAAGAAATCGATATCATATTAAATGAAATATGTAGAATCTACTCATGAACAATCTACAAAAACACCACTATGAAGAACAAATTTAAATCATAAGAGACAATTCAGATTACTTAATTTGTTACTAATCCATTATCCATGGAAAATGTTATCCAGAGCAGTAGACTAACTTAAAAATTTTGAAACACTAACTTTGGAGAATGAACATCTATTTGTAGAATACAACAATTTAGGGTGGGGAACTATGGGACTGTCAAACTAATGAGGGAATGAAAAATGAAGTTTAAACTCACCAGAATTGCCATCACTTAGCCATGACCTTCTGGCCGCAAGTGGTCTGTTTATCCAGAATCTACATTGGGTCGTTGAGCCTTTAATTCTTGAACAATGGAGTTTTTAGTCTACTTACTTTCCCTCTATTATGTAACTTGGGCACTAATATGCCTAGAATGGTATCTGATAAGGAAAATAACCTGCTCATTTCTGTTATTTTCCCTCAATAAATTAAAATGCAGTTTTTTAAGGGACCCATGTAAAGCACTAGGTTTGATGGATTTGATGCTGATTTTTCCTAGTAACATTGGCCTATTAATGGGAATGATATTACAAATTGCATTTTCAATTGTTCGAAGTAGAAAAAACTACTAAAAGAAGTTAATCATACTCTTATCGTGCTAATTCTGAAAATAGACAATCCTACTATGATCGGACAATTTAGGTCTAGTCACCTTTGTAATACTTTTTATAAAATCATTCCTAAGATCCTTGTGAGTAGAATGAGACCCATTTCAGAGCATATTATTAGTCCTGTTGAAAGTGCTTTTGTACCAAAAAGAGCCATCCATGATAATATACTTGTGGCACACGAGATTGTGAACAAATTCAACAACATGATAGATAAGTAAGCTTATTTGGCACTTAATTGGATATAGAAAAGGTTTATGGCAGGCTTGAATGAGATTTTATTTTCTTTTGCCTAAAAGATTTGGGCTTTCACGGCACTTGGATTAGTTGGATACTTGAATGCATCACAACCATTCCATATTCTATTATTGTTAATGGTGAGATATGCAATTTTATTAAACCCTTGAGGGGTTTTCAATAAGGTGATCTGCTTTTTCCGTACATGTTTATTTTTTGTATGGACATCCTTGCTCAGAAGTTGCACCTTGCAACATCTAAAAATTAATCAGGAATTGGGATTAAATATGTCATAGAGCAGAGGAAAGCCCTTATTTGTTTTTTACTGATGATAGTCTACTTTTTTGTAAATCTAATCTAGAAACCTGTCGCAAGCTTCATTATCTAGTTTCTTAGTTTTGTAGTCAATCTGGATGATTTATTAATTTTCAAAAATTAGTACTTCTATTTTCTAAAAATGCTATTTTAGCGGCCAAATCATCGATCGCAGCAATGTTCAATATATCTCTTCGAGAATCTTTGGTCAAGTACCTTGGTTAGACCATTTTCCAAGGGAAGGCTTCACCTACTTTGTTTTCAGATATAGATAAAGCAGATAATAAGTTGCAAAATTGGAAAGTTGCTTCCATCTGCAAAGTAGGTAGAGTGGTTCTAATCTTGAGTCTCTTCTTTGCCACACGATGCAATTCTTTAAATCGCCAAAATCTATGTCCAATGATCTCAATAGAATAAATCTAGATTTCTTTTGGAAAAAATAGAATACAGAAAAAGGCCTCCCTGTGATGTCCCCGGATAAAGTTTGTCACCCCAAAAAGATGGGTGGACTTGGACTCACAAAACTGAGGCCGTCAATAAAACATTCTTGTGTAAGCTTTCTTGAAAATACCTTACTGGGTCGAATAATTTTTGCGTTAAAGTTATGCACGCCAAATATCCTCTGCCCCTCTAGCTTTGGACTTCTTTACTTATAAATCTAATGATTCTTGGGTTTGGAAATGCTTATTTCAAAATTGAGAACTCTTTCACAAAGGAATTCATTGGAAAGTTGGGAATGGACATTCCATCTGATTCTAGCATGCTAGTTGGTGTGGACAAGAGAACATTCTCGAGATGCCTCATTTGGAAGAGCATGATGTTCCAGACATTGATGTCATATTGACCTTATGACTTCTCATAAGGAATTTGGCAACTGATATCTGCAATTTAATCAAGAGTATTCCTATTCCCCCTCATGATATTGAAGACCCCTTTAATTGGGGTTTGTCAAAAAGTGGTTCTTTTACCACTACTTGTAATATGTAAAGTACATGATATTCCCTTAGATATTCAAAATCCTTAGAATTTGCTTCGATTTGAAAACTTGATATCATGCCTAAATTAAAAGTTTTCATTTGCCAGATTTGTCACAATACTTTAGCTACTTGTGCTAACTTGCTATAGAGGGGATTGAATTTAGACCCAATTTGTCCTTTCTGTCATTCTACATTAGAATCTATAACCCATCTCTTGATCAAATGTTTCATAACTAAGGATACTTAGGACTTGGCATATCCACATAAGTGGGTTAACTTAAACATTTCTCAACTTGGAATTATGTAAATATTTGATATTTTAAATTTTATGGGAACTCAAACAAACCCTAGCCAGGTTAACCACATTATTTTTTTCTTATGTAGTATCTGAAAGAGTCGTAATGTTGTGATGTTCAAAAAAGAAATTTATAATTCTAGAGGAGCAATTATTTGAGCCCAAAAAAAAAAAAAAACTTAGGCTGAATGGAGGACTAGGAAAAGATTTGATTTGGATGCGTGATCTTCATTTCACCATCATTCTCATTCAAGTCCCAAGCCCTCATCTTTCATCAGTAGGTCAACCCACCAGGAAGATTCATCAAAATCAACTTTGATGGATCTGAATCTTCTTCTTCAATAGAAAGAGGTTTCATCAAGAAAGGTTGGGATGGAAGATTTCTTCAAGTTGGGGCTACTAATCTTGGAGCTGCCTCAGTATTAGTAGCAGAAGCAACAACAATTCATAATGGTGTCCGCGCAACAGTTCAATTAGGATATCGTTCACTTGTTGTTAAATGCGATAATTAGGTGCTTATCAAAGCCTTAAGGGAGAAGTCGAAATTCCCTGCGAGATTCAAACTCTAGCTGAAGGCACAAAAATCTACCTTAACTCTTACATCCAAGTCTTCATCCAGCATATTTTCAAAGAAGAAAATCGAGCAGTAGATTAGTTGGCCAAATTTGGTATTTCTATTTCTTATTCTATTTTATGATTCTCTATTTCTTGTACTCATTTCTTTCTATCCTCATTGAGGACAACATAGGTAGAACTCTTGAGAGAAGAGTTATCTAATCGTTGTGATTTACCATTTCAAAAAAAGAAAAAAATATGGAAATAAATCCAATCCCCACACCCTACCCTTTTTTTATCAGTGAACGATTAGCGTAGTTTGGTGAGACGGGGTGGGAAGGGGATTACGACAAGGGCTTGAACAGTATTACCAAGAGAAATCATTAACTTTCAAGTAGAGTTTTTAATTCTACGTATGCATCTGAATTATGTTGAGAAGTGAAGTGGAAAGTAGGTTTTTCTAATGGCAAAAACTATAAATATTTACAAATATGAGGTAAAATAGTTATTTAATTTGAGAGTCTAAATCAACATATTACAAAAAAAATTCTATTTTGTGCTTTTTAAAATGAGTTCTTTCACTCCAAAAAGCTAATCCATTTAACGTAAAAGACTCTTTTTTATTTGTATTTTATGAAAAAGCTCTTGAAAAACTTCACAAGTAAACAATCCTTAATGTTTCATGACACAAAGCAAAGACTAAGTCACAACTCACACAATTACACATAGTGACATATCATATGGACGTTAAAAAGTTTGATTGTGTTTTGTTATTCGCCTAAAACTTAAAGCAAAAATGATTCTGAAATTTTTTACAAATTTAAAAAGAAAAAGATCATAGGATGAATACGATATAGAGCCGGTGCGACCTCTAATTCATATTCTTATCTCCAAATTAATATCTATTTAGAACTCATTTTTATTATTCATTCGAGTTATAATTAGGATTGGTTCTCCGAATTTCAAATGAGCAGGAGCTTTCTTATCATTGTTATACACACGAACTTAATAATCTCTTTTATTTTATTTTTTTTGGGGCGGTCTGAAATTAGGGCTCTTCCATTGTACGAACCGTCGACCCAATTGCCACAAGGTGAAACCCTCTCTTCTTCAATTTTTCTCTCCCCTCGGAAATTTCTGTTGTTTGATTCTGTCCTCCATTACTACACCTTCCTCTCCAGCCATGGCCAAGGGCCCCGGACTCTATAGCGACATCGGCAAGAAGGCTCGAGGTCCTCTCTCTCTCTCTCTCACACACACACACACACACTCTCTCTCTGAAATTACGAGTTTAAGATTTCGCCATTTCGCATTGAATGTTGGGATTCATTGTGGGTTTTTGCTTTGATTTGAATCAGACCTTCTTTACAAGGATTATCACACTGACCAGAAGTTCAGCATCACTACTTTCTCTCCGACTGGTGTAGTAAGTATTTGATCAACAATTCATTAGTGTTGATTTTGATTTGATTTCGGTTTGCTGGTGATTTATGATTGGTATAGTGATGAGATCGAGTCTTGCAGTTTTTTTTTTTAGTTTGCAATCTATCTGGTTCGGGTTCTGAACAAGAGAATTGAATGCTGCGCGAATTGATTAATTGGCATTGCTGTTTGTTATGGATTAATTTTGAATTCTGATTTCATTATCTTTTGTGAACTATAATGAGGATAGCTTGGTGACGCGATGAAATGACAATTGTGTTTGTTGCAGTTTTAAGCTGTTTGACTTTGTGTGTTTTTGAATTTTTTTTCTTACTCCTGTGAGCATGAATATGTATGCATATCAAATATTTATACGGGCAAAGTTAGGATCTACGGAGCATGTATGTATTTGTCAAATAAAGGTAATATATGCGCATTCCTCAAAAAAGATAATCACATGTCTATCAAGAGCTCCCCATGATGGGCAACATACGAGGGGCACAACGTTGCTAGGGGGTGAGAGAAAAACCAAACGAACAGTCTTGGACGAAGGTTATGGTGTTGGTTTTCCATGTTTCCCAGTGAAAATAACTGGCGTTGTCAACATGAGATTGAGAAAACAATTATCAACTTTTTTCTTTGTGGTTACCATAGGTAGAGCTGCTTGCAAAGCTATGCAGAGTTAAGGTTGGCTATATCTAGATGTCTCGAGGCCTCATAAAAGGGGGATCCATCTGTCAGTAATTGTTGTTGGTTACCATAGGTAAAATATTGTTGTCAATACTTCAATATCTTTCAAGAGATGTGGATGTCCTTGGAATTATGGAACATTTGAACATGTCAACCGCATGTCTATCCTTTAAAATAGAAAGTTTAGTTGGTGATATTCCATGTCTCTCCAGTGCTGCAGTGCGATTAGTTTGTTGTCTCATGTTGTAGATGTTAATGCACATCTGAGCTGTTTTGTTTTTTGGTTTTTTTCCTTCAGCGGGGCTTTTGATTGAATATTGTGTACTTCATGAGGATCTTTCTAAGTTTTTTTTCCTTTTTTACTTTTTGTATTTATTTTTTATTTTTTTTGAAAAGGGAGCAGGTGGTAGCCTGTGCAAGGGGGAAGCTGGTGGGACCTCCAATTGGTTTGCTGGGAAACTTTTTTGGTTAAACATATGTCACACATAGCGCAAACATGGGAAACCAAATATAGCTTCTGGCCTTCTGCACACTGTCTTTCATCTAGATTCTGTGAGCTTCTTCGGACATGTTCTAGAGATTGGTCCTTATTGTGTGTCATGTTTTATGCTTTCTGATTCTTACCAAAGAGGAGACAGAAGAGGCATTGTATTGTTAGCCTTGTTTCGTTTGTGAAGGACCACAGATGAAAGATTCCTTTGCTCGGTTAATAGAAGCAAGTGAAATTGAGAATAATGCATCTGACTAATTGATCCTTTTCTAAGGATAGAAATATTGAAGGCAATTTCAGCAGTCATAATCAGTTGATTTCCTTTTCCTTTCCCTCCAATTGCACCAAATTGGTATGAAAGAAAAGATTGGAAATGGTTAGAAATTGTTGGTTCAAGTTACAAACATGCTATATTGGTCCTTTCCCATCGTTTTGATTCAAAGCATATGCACTGTTATGGAAAATTCCCTTTTGTATTCTGTTTGTTTGGATTTTTCTCATTAATTGGAATTGTGAGTAAAAAACTTTTGATTGCCTTCATTTTACACACCTTTATTGTGTTCACAAATAATAACCTCTGAGAACTTTATTCCAGCATAGGTGTTCCTTGAGCTGATTGTATTTTGTACTTGTATTGACATTAGTCATTGCATGGATTCTTTAACTGGGGTTTGGCTTTAAGTGCAGTGATTCTTTTTGTGTGTGCTGATTCTGTTTTTCTTTTTTGTAGTTGAAATGCACATGTCCTTTCCTTTATTAACTCTTCTTTTTTTCTTTCCCCTTGGCAGGCTATTACTTCATCTGGTACGAAAAAAGGCAGCCTGTTTTTGGCCGATGTAAATACACAGCTTAGGAAACAGAATGTTACAACAGATATTAAAGTGGATACCAACTCGAATGTGAGTTTATGGATTTTGTGTCATTTTTAAAGTTTCCTATCCAGATATTGGATGTGATGGTCGAAGTAGCTGCAGGTTAGGATCGATTTCGTATTGTAGATTTGTTAAGTGTGATCGTCGATGTCAATACCTGTATCTTATTGTTGTCAAATGTCATTATTATTAATGACCTGCAATTAGTAGGTATTTTCAGAAGTTGTGTTTCAAGGATGGCAATGATTATTTCCCTCCCCTCCCCGTCCCTCTCTTTGCCTTTTGTTGTACAGTTGTCCATTGGCATCCGGTTTATTCAAACCTTCTTATATTTTTCTGTTATGGTGATGCAATTTTGTGTTTCCTGTTGCCTCTTACCTTGTTTGTGTGCTTGAGGTGGCATCTTACATGCGTGCTCTGCAACTTTCAGTTATTCACCACCATCACAGTTGACGAAGCTGCACCTGGATTAAAAACAATATTGAGTTTCAGGGTCCCTGATCAAAGGTCTGGAAAGGTAAGTTATTAGATACTGCTTTTGTGCTACAATATTTACAATAATTTGTCACATGGTAGCAATTTTGGAATATTCTTAATATTAACATTTTCTTTTGTGGCTTCTGTGCAGCTTGAACTTCAGTACTTGCATGACTACGCTGGTATCTGTGCCAGTGTAGGGTTGACTGCAAACCCCATTGTAAACTTGTCTGGTGTGATAGGAACAAATACGTTGGCCTTGGGGACTGATGTTTCTTTTGATAGCAAAGCTGGAAATTTCACCAAATGCAATACTGCATTAAGCTTTTCAAATGCAGACCTGATTGGTGCACTTACATTGTGAGTCTTCTTGTACAGATCCATTGCATAACTTTATTCGATCTTTCACCCATGTGAACAAATCATGGTTAGTTTTGTGTGCACTTGCATATCTGGGTGGGTTACTAAAGTATAGGGATTAAATAGAGTGCATCATGAAGAACAAGTTTGCTTTCGTCTCCAGAAGTTTCATGATTATTGCTATGTATACTTTATCTGATGTGCTTGAAAATTGTAAAGGATGCTTGGAATTTGTAGCTGACCTCTCAAATGTTTGATTATAGGCTTATAGATTTAAAACTTTTGAATAGAGCTAAATTTTGGAGCCCAAAATTTTTGTTAATGGGCCTTGAAATTTGTAGAGGAAGTTCTGTAACTGTTCGAAGGTCTGAAATTTGTAGGAAAGCCTTGAACTTTGCACAGCTATGAAACTCTTAGTAAAAATTGATCTTTAGTGGAGCTCTGAAGTTTTCTTTGGAAATTTCTTAATAGATTGACTTGGAAAATATAATTAGGAGGTGAACAAAGGAAAAGCCTCCATATCCTATGGATCCTTACCTTAAGGTGCCAAAGTGCTATGTGTTGGTGCATATTATGCACCATGCTCCAAACAGAAGATTTATAGAAAGTTATTTTGACTAATTTAGCATGTAAGATTAGCTTTATAAAGTTGGATATTCTAGACTTTCCTGAACTTTTAAAAGGCAAAATGCCATATAGATGAAGCAAGTATCTTTTTGGAGGAAGTTGGGCATGGGTATGTGTGCTTATCAGGTCCTGCACTACTTTCTGAACTTACCTGGCTTTCTTTTCACTTGATACATGGTACATACCCCTTGATAAGTGGATGCTGAAAAGTTGAAGTTCATCCAAAATTTGTAATTC
>NCQT01087695.1:0-14957 GCA_002740465.1 Stenocereus thurberi | reverse complement strand
GAGAAGATGAGAGCCTTGATGGACGGCGGACATGTGCTGGGTTAGGATATAATAAAAAGACAGAAGATTACCATTGAAACTTACCTCATTCAGGAAGGGCATAATTGGAATAACATACTAAAATTTCAATTCCCGCCATTTACTCGTCGGCCCTTCTGCATTCCTCACTGGAAAGAACCCCCTATTTATTACATAATAACGTTGTGTACCTCAGAATATATTATAAAAACATGGTCTCCTAAAAATTATTTCCAAAGAACCCTATTTGCTACTGCACCTACCCAGCCTATTATTACGCTTCCCACGCACACCAAGCCCGTGTCTACTCGTCCTCTATCTCATAATAGTGTTTTTGAATATAGGGGATCAAGTTCTAATCCTAACCTAGTCGTACCCACCCTAAAGCAACTCATGGCCTCTCTATCGCTCGATTCTAGTCCTTATGTTTCTGTTGACAATCCACCACCCCCTACCTTCAATCCTCCTAGTATCACGAGCATTGTTAACAATCATCTCACAGGATGGCAGGGCTACTTAACTTGGCGGCAACAGTTTGTGGCTCATCTCATTGCCTACAATCTCCTTGGTTTCGTGGATGGTTCTATCCCTCCTCACCCATGACGGTGGTTGAAACTGTGGGGTGGCAACATCCTAACCCTTTCTTTCACCCACTGGCTTTGAACTAGTCAACAAGTAAGGTCCTGGCTATTTGCAACGGTGTCCAAGGATATAAATGTTGAAGTTTGTGACCTTTAGCATTCCTATCTTATTTGGGCACGCTTGCATCAACGATTTCTCACTATAAGTGTAGCCAAGACAAAGGAACTGATAAAATCAAGCTTGAGACATTTAAGAGAGAATTGATCTTCTATGCCTGTACTACATGTGGCCGAATGGCCGTGTTTATATACAACAACTTTGCACCTAATTTTTTGCATAGGAAACTATAACTTGAGCCTATCTAATAAAGAAGATGAAGGAGTCCTAATAGGAAACTAGATACTGAAACAGCGGCGGATCCAGAGTTTTAAATTAGGGGTGTCCACCTCCGAACATTCATTACCATACGCACCACAAAATAAAGTTTCATCATGACCACGAAAGGTAAACTTTGATGTAACAAGTGTCTGGAGCCCTTTTTAGGCTGTCTCCATTTCAAATACTGTAAAATGCAATTTGATTGATCCATATAAAATTGGAAAACAAAAGAGAAACAAACTCAACTATGGGAGCAACTAATCAAGCAACACATTGCAAGCACAAGTCACATATGAAATCAACAAATCACATATCCATTTAGCACAAGTCACCAGACAAATTCTTCTCATTTCTTAAACTTCATAGACACACAACATGATAACAACTTAAGGATTTGCTAATATCAAATGTCAATCACTAAATCTGACAATTGCAACTTTGCAAAAGCATATATTCATATAACATATGAACATGATAACAAATTAACAATCCTTAACAATCCACTAATCAAACAATTTCATAAAACACAATCCATCTACAAAATATAAACTGGTAAGCAAGATTGCAAGAAATTAAAAGTAATTCAAGCAAAACAAATTTCAATTTTAACTGTTCAAGTTCGAATCAAAACCCTAACCTGGGTGGCTGATTCGCCCGTAGGCAAGTGGAAGCGTTGACCGGTTGTTGGCGGCTCGGCAGCATGTTTTCGATTGTCGGTCGCACCATTAGGGGTGGGGCTGTTGGGATCTGGGTCGAGTGGAGGAGAGCGATTGAGCCAAAGCACTGACAAGTTGAAGAAGACCCGAGTGGAGGATTTGGTGCAGTGGCGATTTTTCGGTGTCCAGTGGGCGCGTCAGGCATCATGACCGGACCCTGGGCTCTGGGTTGCCAATGTCAGTGTCAACGGGAGCCGTGGAGGAGAGGGAGAGGGAGAGGGAGAGGGAGAGCCTGAGAGTGAGATGTAGGCGCTGCTTGGAAGAATCGAAGAAGCCAAGGACCGGACTCGCTTGAAAGAGAAAGGGGGAAAGTTGGGAAAAGTGCTCAGGTCTAAGCATTTGCAGATGTGCTTGAGTTTGCTTCAAATTTTTTTTTTAAACAAAAGTAAAATAAAAAATGTTTGCTGCTGAGTTAGTGTTTGGGCTGGTCCAATTCAAGGGCGTCCTCCAAGCGGATCCAAGCAGATCACGGTTAAAGCTTATTTTGGGCCACTTTTGAGGGTGTCCATTAATAATATATGCTTAGGCTTCAAATTAGCTAATTAGAATTTTTTTTGGGTTAGGGGTGTCCATTTACACCCCTAGGCTTAACATAGATCCGCCCCTGTACAGAAGAATTCTCCTAAACATATATACAAAATATAAAATATAATATCATTGAGATTTTGTATCCTTAACACTCCCCTCAAGGTGGAACATGAGGGTCGATCATGCCCAACTTGCCGGATAAACATTGAAACTGCTGTTTTGCAAGTGCCTTGGTAAATATATTTGCAACTTGAGATTTTGAAGGGATATATCCTGTAGTAAGATCGCCCGAAAGTATTCGTTCTCTAACGAAATGACAATCTATCTTGATGTGTTTTGTATTTCAAGAAAGACTGGATTTTTTGCAATATGTAGAGCAGCTTGATTGTCACAGAAAAGATATATAGGATGATCTAGAAATATTCCCATGGCAGCCAAGAAAGATTTCACCCAAATTAACTCGCTCATGACTGTGGCCATTGCTTGATATTCTGCCTCTGTAGACGAACGAGATACTGTCTCTTGCTTCTTGATTTTCCATGCAATAGGAGAGCCTCCAAAAGTGACAAGGTAGCTTGCGAGGGAACATCGAGTAAGAGGGAATGCCCCCCAATCAGAATCACAGTAGGCAGTAACTTGTAGTTCTGAGTTACTGCGTAGCAAAATTCCTTTCCCAGGATTTCTTTTCAAATATCGCAAAACTCTACGAGCTGCCTCCATATGCTCTTCTTTTGGATCATGCACAAACTGGGATAGGATATGAACTGCATAGGACAACTCAGGCCGAGTGATAGTTAGATAAATGAGGCGCCCCACCAGGTGACGATACTGAGTAGGATCTTTCAAACATTTTCCCGAAGCCAGTGCAAGCTTATGATTGCTTTTAATAGGAAATGCTATCGGTTTAGACCCCAAAAGACCACACTCATCAATGCTCTAAGACATACTTTCGCTGACACAGAAAGAGGCCCTTAGAATTGCGGGCAACCTCAATGCCCAAAAAAATACTTAAGAGCTCCAAGATCTTTAATATGGAAGCATTTATCCAAATAAATTTTAAACTCGTCACATAGCTTAGAATCATTTCCTGTAAGAACAATATCATCTATGCAGACAAGCAACGCCATAAATTTACCACTCTCATTATAAGTGAAGAGTGAGTAATTAGCATAGGATCTAGTAAAACCATATTCTAACAGTTTTGAGGAGAGTTTTGCAAACCACTGACGAGGAGCTTGTTTCAGACCGTAGAGAGACTTACGCAATCGACACACCTTGTTTGGACTAGATGTGCGAAAACCAGGAGGCATGGTCATGTAAACTTCCTCATCCAGATCTCCATGTAGAAAGGCATTATTCACATCCATTTGATGTAAATGTCATCCCTTTGCTGCTGCAATGGTAAGAAAAGTCCTGACACTAGTCATCTTTGCTATAAGAGCAAAGGTTTCATTATAATCGAAACCTTCTACTTGCTCCTCTCCTCTAATCACTAGTCTAGCCTTGTATCTCTCTATGCTTCCACCTGCCTTGTACTTGACGCGAAAGACCCATTTGTAGTTGATAGGCTTCTTACAAGGGGGCAATTCCTCTATACTTCATGTGTTGTCGGCTTCAAGAGCATCTATTTCTTTGGTCATTGCATCCCGGCACTGGGGATCTTTTACTGCCTTATAAAAAAATATGGGTTCCATAATTTTAGTAATAGCAGCCAAATAACACTTATGCGCATTAGAAAATTTTTTACAAGTAACATAATGAGCTATGGGATACGGTTTACCTGACGATACCTTATGGAGTGAGGAAGGAGCCATTGTAGATGAAGAAGGGTCTTTTAGAGTTGCGAAATCGCACAAATAATCTTGTAGATGGCTCGGTGCGTTATGAGACCTTTTTTCCCGCAATTATACTGCTGGCCCATTTTTGCTCCCCCTGTCGACTGAGGCAGTTGGCCCAATTTCTAGTGGCCCATTTGACGGACTGGGTCTGTTTATCCTAGTTGCGGTACTCAGCCCAGAACGTCGGCTGGGTTGGTCCATATCAGCCGTTAGCCTCGCCCCATGTTCATCCCCACGGTGGGCGCCATCATCAGGCCCATCATCAGCTGCTGTGAGATTAGGCCCAGTTCGGGCCCCATGCTAACTGCTGACATGACTTGGGCTAGGCCCATGGTTGAACTGGTCCCTTCTAAGTGGACTACCATGAGCTTTATCCCCAGAATTCTCAATCAAAACCTTTGGATCTGGTTTAGAGTGATGGGAATTCAGCAAATTTTCGAAATCATCTTCAATGTATATATTGCCTGGCCGTTCACAATTTTGTGCTTCACGACATTCCTGTGATTTATTTTCAGGAAAAGGATAGACACCCTCATGAAATATCACATCCCTGCTTATAAAAATATCCCTGGTTTCTAAGTCAAATACTTTCCATCCTTTCTTCCCATAAGGGTAGCCCAAGAAGACACACTTCCAACTTCTAGCACCAAACTTGTCCTTAGGTCTTTGAAAATTGTAAGCATAGCTCAATGACCCAAATATACGCAAATGATTGTAAGTAGGCTTCTCATTAAACACAATTTCGTAGGGAGTCTTTGCTCTAAGCACATTTAATGGGGTTCTATTGATCAAATAAGCAGCTATGAGAACGCATTCTCCCCAAAAATCTGTTGGGAGGTGAGCTTGAAATCTCAAAGCTCTTGCAACATTAAGGATGTGACGATGCTTTCTTTTAACCCTACCATTTTGTTGAGGAGTATCAGTACAGCTTGTTTGGTGAATAATTCCCTTTTCCCGGTAGAATTTTTCTATGAGTTTAGATGAGAATTCATAACCATTATCGCTTCTAACTATCTTTATTTTAGCACCAAATTGTGTATCTACCATGATACAAAAATCTATCAAAAGTTGGGTGGCCTCACTTTTCTCATTCATCAGATAAACCGAAACTCCTCAGCTAGCATCTTCAACTATGGTAAGAAAATACTGAGCACCAGATAATGACTTAACATGGTATCTACCCCATATGTCATAGTGAATAGTATCAAAATAATTCATTGCTTTATTTTCACTAATAGGAAAGGACATAGGGGTTTGCTTAGCATGTAAACGCCCCTCACATAATTCATGTTTGCTTTCATTACTACTAATAAAAGATAAATTTGACAAAGCATGACTTAATGGATGCCCCAATCTGCAATGCCATGTATCATAGGAAGCCACCTTGTTGGCTTGAACCCTTGCTGGTAATGAATGCTTCAAGTAATAAACCCCTCTTTGTGGCTCACCCACTCCAATTAGGTTCATCGTAGTAAGGTCTTATATCACACACAACTTCTTAGTGAATGTTACATTGCAAAAATTTTCATCAATTAACTGCGCTATCGATATTAGGCTACAATTTAATCCAAGAACAAAAAACACATGATTTAACTTCAATTTTGAGTTTAGGAGGATGCTTCCCCTTTTTGTAGCTAAGGCCTCGGTTCCATTAGGGAGCTCAATAGGTATGGATTCCATATCACATACATCATTCGAATTCTCCAAAAAGTCGATCATGTGACACGATGCTTCGGAATCAAGCAACCAGGTTTGCTTACCCGATATTTTTTTGTGACTGGACTTTGGAGTCTCAATGAGACTCAAAAGTCGTTGTACCTGTTCGGGAGTGAAACTGGTTGACTCCAGCTGATGCGTGTGAGCCTTCCTCGTCGAGTTACTGTGCGCCATGGGCTGCCTTGGCAACATACACTGCCTCTCATCCACGATCACCTCTGCCAGCACCGTTTTGGCCTCCTCCCCGCCTACCACGCGATCTGCCGTGACCTCCTCGACCCCCACGGTTGGTAGCCAATTAGTTCATAGCAATCTGATTCTTCATGCCTAGTTTTGCCACAATATTTGCAGTTTAGTCTCTGAGTTTGCATCAAGCTAGGTCGGTTGACATGGGTGAAGGTGAAGGCTGCCATGGTGTCCTGCTTCATGTCCCGGTTCATCATCACTTTCTTATGGTTCTCCTGTTAAACCATATTGAATATTTTGTCGATCGAGGGAAGCGGATCAAGGGCAAGAATTTGACTTCACACTGTTGAGTAATTCTCATTGTCAAGGGCCATTAAAACTTGGTGGACCTTTTCTTCTTCGTTCATCTTGGCTATCTTCTTTGCCGCATCGCACTTACACTCGGGAATCTGGACATAGTTGTCGAGCTCGGTCCAGAGACCCATGAGCTTTGAAAAAAATCCACTACTTCTTGTTTGTTTTGCTTGTATGACGCTATCTCGGCCTTTGGTTGATGGATGCATGGAATATTAGGAACAACATATCATTTTTTAATATTGTTCCACATCTCTTGGGCCGAGTCTACGTATGCAATGCTTGTGTGAAGTTTTGGGTCTATTACGTTCAAGATCCATGATGTTATCATGGAATTGACAATTTCCTAAGCACTAAGTTCTTCTAGGTCTGTTGTCGGTTTTGTTATGGACCCATCAATAAAGCCAAGTTTATTCTTGGCTTTCAAAGCAGTTCTTACCACTTTTTCCCGTAGATCATAGTTCTTCTGATTGAACTTGATCAATGTTATCACAGCCCCAGGTGGGTCTGAAGGATGAAGAAAATACAGAGATTTGCTGTCCATGCTAAACTCCTTAGGGTTTTCATCTTTAGGCATGGCGTTGAGTATAAGAGAAGGCTCAAATTTTCCCTCCTTTTTTTTTTTTTAGGGTTTTAACGTTGCTCTGATACCATGATAAAGTCAAGCTTGAGACAATTAAGAGAGAATTGATCTTCTATGCTTGTATTGCATGCGGCCGAATGGCCCTGTTTATATACAACAACTTTGCACCTAATTTTTTGAATAGGAAACTATAACTTGAGCCTATCTAATAAAGAAGATGAAGGAGTTCTAATAGGAAACTAGATACAGATGAATTCTCCTAAACATATATACAAAATATAAAATATAATATCATTGAGATTTTGTATCCTTAACAGGAACTTAAGCAGTGTCTAACTACCATGCGTAAACAAGAAAACCAGATGATAGAAGCATATCTTCCGAGAGATGTTAGCAGCCATAAATTGTCGTTTTTCGGTTCAAGAGTTAATGCAACACACATTATTTGGCTTAGACGGGGATTATGAAACTTTGTGGTCATTGTCGCTGTATACTTTAAGGGCAATCGAATGTTTGATGATCTTACATCGAAGTTGATTTTGTATGAGCAGCGCTTGAGTCATATTCGTGAGTATCACTCCACTCCGACCCACCAAGCCTTCACCGCTTCAAACATGCCTTCAAGCACCAATAGCAACTGTGACACTGGCACCTCTTTGGCAGCACACTCCAACTCAGACGGCAACAACAACAACCGTGGAGGGGCCGTGGGGGCAGCTGGCATAGAGGCCGAGGCAGGAACAACGGAAGGTGTGGGCAAGGCAAGGTAGGTCAATGCAACAATTCGCAGTCTCAGCAAGGACAATAGATTTCTCAGTAGATTCAACCTGCATCAGGTATATCTCCTAGTTGTAGCTCTAATACTTCTGTGTTTATTCTTTATGCTTTGCTTATATCTTCAAATTCTACTCAAATCCCCTCTATTGATGCTAACGGGTTCCTCCGACCCAAGTTGTTTGTCAACTATGTTTTCAGCCTAGCTGTACTGCAGCCTTTTGGCCTCAATATTTTCCTGTTCTTACCCAAAATTCACAAACTTTCTCCCCACCCAATGCCCTAGATTCTGTCCAGTTTGGCGAAACTAATGATGTTACTTCGTATCCGAATTCTAGAGCTACCACCCATATGATACCTTTAGAAGGTACACTTTCCTCTAAATCTATTTATAAAGGAGATACTTTTGTTACTATTGGTAATGGAGCTAAGTTACCCATTAGTTATATAGGTACTAGCTCCTTGCACACTTCTGCCAAATCGCTTAATTTGAATAATATCCTACATGTCCCTCACCTTAAGTTTAATTTGCTATCTATGAATCGTCTATGTCGCGATAGTGACTGTGTTGTTAATTTTGATTCTTCTTATGTGCATATCAAGGACAAAGCAACGGGAACAACTCATTTGGAGGGTACCAGTAATAAGGGAGTTTATTTGCTTCCTGCATCCATAACATTTCATATTGCACTATTTTCCATTAGGGCTTCTAGTGAATTTGGCATAGTTGGTTGGGTCATTGTGGGTCTCATGTCCTAGGCATGCTTAAGCATACACAATTTATAAATTCTACTTCAAAGTTTACAAATAAGTTTACAAATAAGTGTGTTGCATGTAAGATGGGCAAATATCATTGATTCCCTTCTAGTGATGTCGAACATTGTTTCAGCACATTGTTATATTTAATACACTCTAATATATGGCAATCTCCAATTTGTTCTACTATGGGATTTCATTACTATATTTATGTTGTGGATGATTATACCTGCTACACATGGATATATCCTATGAAATTAAAATTAGAGGTGTACATAATTTTTCAAAACTTCCAAAAACTTGTGGAGAATTTTTTTTATCGCAAAATTAAAATCTTTCAAAGTGATGGGGGACGTGAATTTGATAATACATCTTTGCCTGATCATTTTAGACATTATGGTGTTTCTTTTAGAAAATCTTGTCCTATTACTCCTAAGAAAAATGGTGTGGCTGAGCATGAACATCGTCACATCCTAGATATGGCTTGTACTTTGCTTCTTAAAGCAAATTTACCGGGCCAATTCTGGGTTGATGTCATTTACATTGCTATATATCTCATAAACCGGCTTTCCACCCCTATTTTGGACAACAAAACACCTTTTGAAAGACTTTTTCAAAAATCCCCAAATTATTCATTTCTTCGTGTTTTTATAAGTGAATGTTTTCCCACAATCCTTTCCCAAAAACATAAATTAGAACCTCGTTCCAAACGGTGTGTTTTCATTGGCTATGCTCCTAACTATAAAGGTTATTGATGCCTTGACCTCTCCACTGGTCGAGTCTATGTGAATCGTCATGTTGTTTTTCACAAGGATGTCTTCCCATATTTGGACCTTGTCTCCTCCATGGCTAAAGTCTAGCAGCACTCTCCTCTTGAGCTCACCATCATCTCCTGCTGTAGTCCATCAGACTCACACCCACCACCAGAATCATTTCACCCTCATGTTTCCACCGCAGTCGCCTTATCTCCAAGAAGCACGGGAGCGAGACCCACCTCCAGCAACCCTAAGCCTAATTAATTGCTACTTCCTCATCTCTATCTACATTCCACCCACGGCCTAGTGCAAGCCTTGATACAAACCCACCGGTCCGTACCCTGCCTGGCCACCAATGCAGCAACCACCTAGACTCTTACAGCAACCCATTTTGCCTATTGGACCTGACTCACCGAACCTCTTTCTTTCACCTACCACGAAGCCCAATGCCCCGGTACACCCTACACCTCATCTCGTTAATCAACATCCCATGCGTGCTTGGTCCAAATCTAGGATTACCAAGCCACATGTTGTCATTGCATGCATTTGCATCTTCTGATACTGAACCTACTTTTTTTTCCCACGCATCCAAATACCCAGAATAAAATGCGGATATGGTAGAAAAGTTTAATGCTCTAGATCATAATGACACAAGGACCTTGGTTCGCTACCACAGTAATATGAATTTGCTCACTTGTAAATGGGTCTACAGGAACAAATATCTCCCTGATGGTTCAATTGGACGGCATGAAGCCCATTTGGTTGTCCAAGGGTTTGAGTAGTAGGCCAGACTAGATTACTATGGCATCTTAAGTCCCGTGGTGAAGCCCACAACCATTCGAGTCATTCTTACCTTAGCCATCTACAAGGGTTGGGTCCTTAGGCAGTTGGATATTAGGAACGCTTTCATTCTGAGTGACTTAAATGAGGATGTCTACATGACTGAACCATAGGGATTTGTTAACCCTAATTACCATCATCATGTGTACAAGCTCAAAAAATCCTTGTATTGGCTAAAGCAGACTACTAGGGTGTGGTTTCACAAATTTAGCAGCTTCCTTCTCTCTCTTGGCTTCATTCGCAGTAGAACTGACTTCTCCATGTTCATTTTTCAGCACCCTAATATTATTCTTATCCTTCTTCCATATGTTGATGATATCATATTTACTGTGAGTTCTCCTGCATCCCTTTACCATGTGATTCGTCTTCTTGCTACCCAGTTTCCCATGAAGGACCTTGGGACCTTCATTACTTGCTAGGGTTTGACATTGTGCGTATTCAAGACATGATCTTTCTTTCTCGGTCCAAATATATTCATGATCTTCTCGCTAGATTTAATCTTCACAAACACAAACCTATACACACCCTACTTCCTTCTAGGACTACGTTATCAATAATGGATGGGGCCTTGTTGTCAGATGCCAATGAGTTTTAGAGTACGGTAAGCACCCTGTAATATTTGACTATTACTCCGTCAGATATAGGATATACAGTTAATCTTGTCTCATAGTTTATGGTGCCCCTCGTATTGCTCATCTACTTGCTGTGTAGCAAATTTTTCGTTACTTGCAGAAGACAGCTGATCATGGCATTGTTCTAAAGCGTGCAGTTTCATGTTAATGTTGTTCTTACTTACTCTGATGATGACTAGACAAGTTGTCCAGATAGTTCCTGCTCCACCACAGGTTATGCAGTTTTCCTGAGTCCAAATCTTGTTTCCTGGTGCTTTAAGAAGTAGGCTATAGTGCCAAAGTCCTCTACTGAAGCTGAGTATTACGCCGTTACCTATATCGTTGCTGAAACCCTATGGCTTCGCTATCTACTCACTGCGCTAGATATTGTTATCACTGATCTTGTAAAGGTTCTTTGTGACAATATTTCTGCTACTTACATTGCTGTAAATTCGGCTCTTCATGGCAGGAGCAAGCATTTCAAGGTGGACTATCATTTTGTTCGTGAGAGGGTTTCCCATAGCGATCTTGTTGTTCACTATGTACCAAGTCAGCTTCAGTTTGCTTACATTTTTACCAAATCTTTGCCTACTACATGTTATTTGTTTTTAAAATCCAATTTGTGAATACATCCATCCCCACAGATTGAGGGGGCCTGAACGGGAACCCTAAGGACACTAATGTAAATTGTAAATTTTCTGTATTATTATAAATATGAACCCCAGGACTCCGAGTTGCATGAGTCTTCTCTTTCTGAATCGTGTTACAATATTGTTTATGGCTAATACTGTTAAGAAGAATGGTTTTCAAATGCCTTTTTTTTCTTTTGCAATATTTTGTTTCAAAGAAAATATAAAGAACTATATAATAGTAGTCAACAGATAATGATAATCGGACCATCTACTAACCTTATGGCCTTCTTGAGGTGAGATCACCCAAATATTTACGAGTTCTCCTAGGTCAAACTATGCAAGTAGCCAACTTATATCTCGAACACCACTTAAGAAGAGAACACACCACCCGAGAATAAAAACCAATGCAGTGCCCATGCCCTCCTAAAATATGGTTTACATTCGCCTTGATGAGGAAACTACCCGCAACTAGCTCTACGGCTCGAGAGGGTAGAAGTTAGCAACCGTTAGCTTGATTCCGTGATGAAGCCCATTCTTTTTACTACTTGGATTATAATTGCATTTCCCAATCACCAGAAGCACTATACTTTGCTCACTTCCAGTAAAAAAAAAAATCAGTAATTTGGTTGTTATTTTGTTTCACAACCGCCTTAATGGCTTTCTTCTTGGATAGTTCTGTTGAATTTTTTTATATCAATCAGACCTTTAATAAAGAGTCATGCATACAAGCTTAAATGAGATTCCATCCCAAAATCAATTGACAATGGGTGGAGTAACTCACAAGCATATATATATGCTCAGGCTCTTTAATTTCATCGGTGTGGGAAAACACCAACTATCATATTCTTTGAATTTTTTTATCAATGTGGGAACAATATCCACATTCATACTCCGACACGCCCCCTCACGTGTGGGCTACTAACAAAGTCCAATATGTGCACACAATTTTAATCAAATGAGGACGGTGGCAAAACAAGATCAAGCAACCCGCTCTGATACCATGTTGAATTTTTTTATATCAATTGGGTCTTCAATAAAAAGTCATGCATATAAGCTCAAATGGGGTTCCATCCTAAAACCAATTGGTAATGGATGGAGTAACTCACAAACTTATATACATGCTTAGGCCCTTTAATTTCATCAATGTGGGATAATGCTCACTCTCATATTCTTTGAATTTTTTTATCAATATGAAAACAACACCCACTTTCATACTGCAATAAGTTCCTTACTATTATGCACATCCTCAATAAAAGGCTGTAGTTTTTGGACTAGTATGTCCGACTTAGTGCATGCAGCCACTTGAGGACCCTGATACAATTACTCTCAGTGTAACAAAATCTAATTTACACTCTAATAAATGAAAGCGGGTATAGTGATTTCCGCTTAATGGTAATTACGATAACTCCCGCAATATAAACCGTACAAGTGGCATGATTCAATCTTAACCTTCCAATTTTACAATCTTTAATTTTATGGAAAACCTCTTTTCTTAAATTCATAAAATTGTAATAAATGATAAAAAAAAACTGATTTTTTTAGTTAGTGTTTGGGTTTAATTTTCTACCCCTACTTATAAACATTTCCGACAATGGTGCTTTGAATGAATCAATTTTTCCTATGAGTTTCGCATTTTCCGGCGAGGTCCATATTTTCCGGCGAGATTTCCATATTCTCGGTGGGTGGGCTAGTGAGGTGTGTTGTTTTCCGATAAGGAAAAGGGTCTTGGTCGGTCGACCGGGAGACGACAATGCCATGGCAGACTAGTCGGCCAGTGCCGATGACGGTGAGGGTCGTACGTGCAGCGCAGCGCTGAACGAAAGCAAGGGTAGTGGTAGTTTCAGCCAGCGATTTTTTAAGATTTTTCGTTTTGTATATATATTTATTGTGAAGCTATCAAAGCAATTAAATAAACTTAGTCTGATGGTCATGCAAGGTAGCGAGCATTCGTGAAGTCGCGGGTTTGAGGCTTGGGACTAAGACGTTTTTGGTTTTATTTCAACCCATAGTTTTTTTTATTTTTTCGCCCCTTATAACCTCTACAATTTCACTGCCGCTGCCGCCACAATTTCGATGCCTCTACCCAACAATTTCACTCACCTCTACCACCACTCCAAAGGGACTTTATGTGCCTCCCATCCACCACCATGGTGACGTCATCTTCTCCTCGCTTTTTATTCGCTGTCAACTCGTTTGTCTTCTTGCTACCCCTATTGACCTAGTGACAACCACACTCCATAACAAGGTACAAATTGCAATTCTATTTGAAGGGTTTATGTTTAGTTTTAACCATTGTTTATCAAATTGTAAACTATAGCCTTCAATTGAAGTTATGCAAAATATTATGGATTTGAGCAATGATGAGAGTAATCTTGGGTATGGAGAGATAAATGAAACAATCCCTGTCGATTCTCACGTATAAGAAGATTTTATGACTGAAGATGATGGAATATATTTTTCTTCATTTTCTGATTTGAAGAGTGACATCATAATAATTGAAAATTTAGAAGACCTAAAAGACCCATTGTTATGGGAAACATTTGACAAGGATGTTGGGGATTTTACTCTGGAAGATATGAAGAAATTGAGATTCAAAACTCTGGAGTTATGCGATGAATTTTATAAATTCTATGCAAAAATCAATGGTTTTGGAGTCAGGGAAAATAGTTCATGTAAAAGTAGAATAGATGGACATCCAACTTCAAGGATCTATAAATGTTCTGCTGAAGGGTTACATGAGCAAAAGCATATAGAGAATCTTGACCGAGTCAGAAAATCAAAACCTTTAACCAGATGCTTATGTGAAGCTGAGATGCGTTTCAAATGGATTAGAGATTTAGATTACTGGATTGTGACAAAGTTTGAGACTAAGCATACGCATCTCCTTGCAAAACCAAGCGACATCTTATATATAAGGTTAGAATTTTGTTTAAAATTATTATTTCTTTAATAATATTTTACATATGATATTATTATTAAATCTTGCTATTTTTTATATGATTTTTTGTTTTGAAAATAATGACCAGATCTTATAGGAAAATTCCAAAAGAGACTAAAAAAGAAACTGTACAAATGCAAGAAATAGGCATAGCTCCACGTTTTATCATGAGAATTTTGGTAAAACAAGCAGGAAGCTATCGGAAAGTGGGATTTCTAAACTAGGACGTGAATAATTTTGTGAAGAAGGTCAGAAAGGAAGAACTTTGATATGGTGATGCTGAGTTTGTTTTGGCATATTTATAGGAAAAGAAAAGTGTTGGTCCCTCATTCTTTCTAAGATATACCAAGGATGAAGAAGGAAGCTTAGAAAACTTGTTTTGTTGTGATAGACAATCATGCATAGAGTATAAAACATTTGGACATGTCCTTGTGTTTGATACTACTTATAAGTATAACGCTTATAATAAGCCCCTTGTTGTTCTTGTCGGAGTCAATCATAATCGGAAAACAGTGCCATTTGCATGTGCGTTGGTAGCTAACGAGAAGGCATCCTCTTTTTATTTGGGTTGTGGAACAGTTAGTTGAAGCAGGAGATGGGCAAAAGCCAGAAACGGTTTTGACAGGTGGAGACAAGGCAATGGCGAATGCAATTAAAGCAGTGTTCTCCCAAGCATGTCATAGATTGTGCTTGTGACATATAATGTGTAATGTAGTAGCCCGACCCTGAATCATATTTATTTATTTAATTAA
>NCQT01087676.1:0-10129 GCA_002740465.1 Stenocereus thurberi | reverse complement strand
AATTTTTGTTGGACCATCAGAGCATATGAGAATCAAATAGATCCTTTTAAACATTCATTGTTGAAACTTAGTTAGTCCTGAGAAGACTGAATACTTTGGACCTGGGATTTCCATGAGGTAAGCTACCATTCCATATACCCAGGCTTTCATGATTAGATCATCTAGAGAGATTGAATTTGTTAAGAATCTAATAGCACTAACTCAAGATCTATCAGAAAAGAAGATTGTAGTACTCCATGACTCCCAAATTGTAGTACTCCATGACTCCCAAATATCACAAGAATAATTATGATAGTAGTCGATGCAGGCTGCATACCAATCATCGAACTATTTTTCTTGAATGTGGGAACTTATTTTTTCTTGAATATTATAAGGACACCTTAGGTAATTTATTTGGAGCTCTAAAAGGCTAGATCTTTGTATTATTAGATAGGCAGAAGATAACATATCAAAGTGTTTGATACTAAATCGTCATATTTTACATACCTTCATCGCCTAATTTTAGCTTATATAATAAGATAATCTTTAGGATTTTTGCTTGTTTTGTTAACTTTTATAGGTAATAAATTCAATCGAGCAAACACTACAAAAAGAAGTGAAGACGGAGCAAGAAAAGCTGGAAGATCGCAAAGCAAGAGGTGATGGGCGGTCATGGCCACCACCCCCAACCGTCGCCACCCTGCAGGTGGATAGGTAGGGGCGGCAACTAGCACTGGTTGCCTAGGCAACATGCTGTTGTGGATGGCAATGGCCACCGGTTGCCAGGATGATGGCTATCGCCCCAGGCCCTGCTCTTCTCGGCCCTTTTCACGCGGCTCAATGTGTATTTAAGGGCCTTCTTAGGGACTTTTTCGAGGGTTCTTTCGGAGACTTTTAGGCCAGTTTTAGGTTAGGTTTAGCCAATAAAACCCCCAGTAGGGAGAATTAGATTATCTAGATTAGATTGTATTTTGGGACATATGGATTCAAGCTTGTGGATTTTGGATCTTCATTTAATAATCTCAAGTCTAAGTTTTCTCTTCTCTCTTTCTATTTCTATTTCAGATTTTGTTCTTGTTTCTTTTATTTGAGCATGTTAGTTTAGATCATGTTTAGTTTAATGTTTAGTTTTTGTTATGATTTTATGTTTAGTATTGTTTCATAGTTAGATTAGGTTTATTTCTCTTATTCATGCTTGATTAATTTAGTTGTTAGCTTTGTTTATTTTGGGTTTAATCGAGTTTGTGTCATGATTAGTAGCTAGTTTTTGTTGGCTTGGATTGTAATTAGCCTCTTCATAACTAATTAGTCGTGGATTAGGCCTAATCATACCTAATTTATGCTTTCAACTGAGAGTGTTTTTTCATGCCTGCGAAGTGTTTGATGAAATGCTTGAGAGAGCTTTCATCTATATTTTTGGACAATTGACTTATGTCGAGAGGTGACGTTGATTAGCTAGTGTGAGGGAGAGAATGGTCGGGATTTGGACATAACAATAGTCTCGATCCTAACTAGATCCGAGGGTTGCTAATCTTGTGGCCTAATTAGGCTAACCCCATGAAAAGATATGGTTAGACTAATTAGGCTAGCTTATGACCATTGAGAGAGGACTTGGATAGTCTTCAATGGTACAACCGATCATCTCTAGTTTTTAGTATATGCTTAGTAGGTTAGGACTCACCCTGATTGCGTGGTTCGCAATTTGCTAAATCGCAGCAAAAAAGTCTCTTTTCGTATGTTTATTGGCTTAAATTAGCTTGTCTTTCATTCTTTCCTTTTCACTTAGCATAGCTTGAACTACTTGAGCTAATCTCAATATTTGAAACCCAACTCCTAGTGGATGACACCCTGAGTAATTGATAATAAACCTTGCACTTGGGGTTATAAATATTAAAACTTAGTTTTTTCCTATCACAAAACGTGATTTACTTTTTGTATGAAACTCCAAAATATCCGTAAGAATTCTACTAGAAGGAGAAACTCGTTCTAGCAGTAATGACGTTTCATTTTGGATTTCCTCCATTTTCGGCAGGAGTTCTGCTCTAATGATCACTGTTGGCAAGCTCACGAGTTGAATTATCTGCCACAGAATTCTTCGATCCCTGTATATGTTCAATAGAAAGAAAAAACTGATTAAGCCATAATTGCCAATGCATAAGCCATCCTTGTGCTTCCATGTTTGATAAATTTTTTCCAAAACCAAGTATTCCTTTACAACCAGTTTGAATAAAAAAGGATTTACGACTAAAAAGATTAAGAACTTCTCAATTCCCCTTATGAATGCATGGATTTCATTTTCCACCGTGGAATAGTTACATTATGCTTTATTAAAACTTCCATTGTAATATTTGCAAAGTTTTCCTCCTTCTTTGATTTTGAGTGTTGTACTCTAGGACTCATTGCTGATTTCTATTCCAAGAAATAAATCATCTCCTTCAGTGGGCAAATTAAGAATAGGAAGATTTTTACACATAGTTTTGATATTTTGAACAATCTTTGAATTACTAGGGGTCTGTGTCCAACTTACTTCTTTCTTGAGTTTCTGCTGCAATGGTTACCTCAATTTGGCTAGATCTTTAATAAAATCCGAAGCATAGGTAAGACATCTGTGAAACCTTTCCAATTGCTTCCTATCAAAAATCTTAATGAAAATTCCTATTTTTTGTACAATATGTTTTTATAGGATGATTTGTCCAACTTTTATTTTAGACCTAAAAACTCGATTTCTTGTTCAGCATAAATGCACTTGTTCTTATCAAGAATAATACCATGATCAAGACAGCTTTGGGTGATAGCTAAGACACCATTGTGCTGTTCTATGGTCTTAAAAAAGATAAGGATATCATCGATGTAAACTAGACTGCAGTGATTGAAATCTTTGAAGTTATTATCAATTCTTCTTTGAAATATTTGGGGTGCATTTTTAAGACCAAATGGCATTAGCATTCGTTCATAATGTCCTTGAGGGGCACTAAAAGTGGTTAAAGGAATGCTTTCTTCATGTATTTATATTTGTCAGTATCCACTTTTACAATCCATTTTTAAGAACCAAGAGACTCCTTGAATTCTGTTAAATAGTATTTTATTAGAAATATAATAACCATCAAAGACAATATTTTCATAAGCTTTTTGTAATTGATTACTATTCTAGTTTTTCCTCTTCTCTCTTCAGCATAATTTTCTTACCATAAAAGCAGAATTGGTGTGAGGCCTCTTACTATTTCTCATTATCCTTGTATCCAAAATTTCTTTGATTTTGTTGTTAAATTCTTGAATATCCTGGTGTGTGTACACTATTTGTTTGACTCGAATAACAATGTTGGAATTTAATAAAGCGGTCTTTACAAATGTCATATCTTTATCCAAAATTTAAGAGGATTATTAGGGTAGAGTTGTTTGCATAACCGCCCTTACTATTCAGTAATCTGTTGTTTAATATATAACTCAAGTAGGGCGATTGTTAGTGCTTTCTGATATTATGCAGATATTGTCTTCTCACCACACTGATTGCATGTGAACTCAATCTTCTTATGAGTGTAAGCTTTATTTAATTTATCTATAGGAACTGAGTGTACCATTTATTATGAATATTATTTGGTTTATAGTCTGTGTAGGGAGAATATAACCTCTGAAAATTATTTCCAATAATCATATCATGAGAGGGTTGATCAGTAGCCCATAAACTGGTATAATACATTGGACTCTTCCTATTTCTATGGATAATCCTTCTATGGCTTCATTGTGGCTCATTATGCTATTATCTACTATCCATACTTTCACAGGATTCTTGAATTTTTTCCACATAAATTTTGAAAATAATGACCTTTTTCTAAAACAGATAAAATAACCACTATTGACGGAGACACACAATTCATATCAATTATGTCCCTCTAGGCATACATTTATTGGGATATAAATGGTATTAGGATTTGTATTGGTGACTTCCTAGCATATTTTCATGAATTCATCCTCACAGATTGGCTCCTTAACGGTCTTGTTTTGTACGAAATAGCTTTTCTATCTAGACTCATACTTTGATCTATACTGTGTCTTATAGATTCAAAACTCATTCTACTTATTTTACTAGTCATACTAATTGTATCGTCATATTTGAGCTCTTCTTTAGTAGTTAATGATCTTTCTCCCCAATCTGATCTTCTGCTCATGGTTCTTAATCATTGGTGTTTAATAGTGCTTTGCCAATCTCATCAATTTTTGTTACATTTTTCTTCTTCATTTTTGTGAGATTGGCAAAGCTAGATGTCCAAGACCTATCGATTTTTATCTCCTCTAGATTGGATTTTATCCTTTGAATTTTTTCACATTAGAGTAGGACTTTTAAATTTTTCTGCTTTTGTCATTGTTATCTTAGCCTTTGGATCTATAATACTATCTAGTTTGTAGATTATTTTCTAAAATATCCTTCATGGGTATCTTCTACTTTTCATCCCAATAGCTTTTATCTTAAGAGATAGGAAGTTTTTGGCATATTCATCTTTTAGACTTACATAATATTCAAGTCGGCAATTGAATCTTACTGATCCATTATATAAATTGATCTTAATCCTCATGATAATTTGATTATTAAATTTGGTATGCCAATATCATAGAGTAAAGCATAAGAATCAAAATCTTTGTCGTAATATGTTAATGGGGTAATTGACACTTGGATACTTCTAATATGGATTTACCTATACTTTCCATCTTTGTTATGCTTAAGGATATTTTTTCAATTAACGAGATTAACTTGTCCCGTATCATACTCACAGCCTTTTATTTTTAGATCTCCTTCTATCATTTCACATACGTACTTATTCTTTAATTGAACAACGAATTTTTTATAGATCATATCTTTCCAAGTTATAGGAAAAGCTCAATCTCCTTTGACTTCTTGGTTCTCATTATCTACAACAAACTCCTCCTTTTGAGGATCACCAAGAATAATTGAATTACTTTCCATTATGTGACTGGTTTCTTCATAATCACTTCTTCAAATTCATCTTCTACTACAATTTCAACAATTCCCTTGTCTATTTTTAAGGCCAAGTCTAGTGCTTCTTCCTCGCAAAGTTCAACATAATCTAGACCACCCAAAGTCTCTATGGGCTTGTTGTTCTTCCTATTTTTACATTCATTTGCATAATAGCCCACTTCTTTGCATATCTAACACTTACAGTTGTTTTTTCGACAGGACAATAAGCAGCTTTTCTAAAAAATTTTTGTTTTTTAGGGCTTGGTTTATTATTATATTTTCTTTTGTATTCCCCCTTTACTTGTTAAAGCTGTTTTTCTTATAAAATTTCCTTTTTCTTTTCTTCTCAAGTTCCATTCCTCACTGGTGAGGATTAACCTAACAGTCTAAAAATTATTTCTTTATTTTCTTTTATTTTTGGAGATTGAGACAGTTCTCAGTGACTCATTTTCTTAGATAAGAGATTCTTGTACTTTCTCAAGCCATTTGATGTATTTTTCATTATTATAGAATTGATGGATATGGTAAGATTGCATAAAATATATCATGATTGGTTTCACTATAACCAATTTTGTAAAAAAGTATGCCAAATTCAGTAATATAATTTTCAAATATCTCATATCCCATAACTATATATTATTAATCTTTCTTTGTCATTCTCTAGCTTTTTCTTCGGAATCAAGTTTAGCTCCTATAAATTCAGAGTTGATATCCTTACATAATTTCTTTAACATTACAGCTGGTCTTTCAATCATTCTTAAACATTTTTATCTTTCTTATTTAATAAGTCATACCAGTTAGCTACAGTGCCAGAAAACTTATCTTCGATATAGTTTACGAAATTCCCAGTAGACCATGTGATATTCAAGTTCATGACACTATTAGTACCCCTTTTCTAATGTTCAATTATTTCTTCTCTATTACCAGCTCCATCGATGTTTAAGATGTATCCTATTCGGCTAATTGGGGTAATGTCAATCTCTTCAAATGCCCTGGTTTTTCTTGGGATAAACCCACAAGAAAATTGGTTATACGTCCTACTGGAACATATCTAGGTCTCATAAAATGGGCATCTCCTAGATGATTCACCAAACTCTATACATTTTGGGATAACGTTATTTGCTAGATTGGACTTGATTTAATCCATGTTGAGTTCTTCTCCAATCTCATTGATTTCATCATTAAGTGTTATTTTATCATATTTTTTAATCTAATTTTCTTGTAATTTCTTCTGAAAAGGAACAATGTTAAGATTCTCTAGTTTAATTAGGTTTATCTGTTGATATATTTCTTTTTCTAACTAGACATTATTTGTCTCTTCACTATCATCACATGATACATCTTGTTTTTCAACTTTGTACCCATGATTTTGTTTAATTTTTTAGGGTTTTGTTCTTCGTCAAACATATTTTGTAATTCCTCAAAATTATATTGCTTATACTCCATCCTTTCTTCTTTTTCTATCATTTCATATTATTTTTTAGTTGAATTTTGGTTGATTTTTCTCCTACTTCTTTTTGGAATTTTATATTATGCACATGAAATGGATTTATCTTTTTTTACGATTTGAAAAGGGTATTTATGTTGAAATGGAATACTAATACTTAAATTAGATTTTGCACTATATCTAAAGGGCAGCCCGATGCACAAGCATCTCGCTTTCACACAAGGTCCGGGGAAGGGCCGCACCCCAAGGGGTAAATTGTAGGCAGCCTAACCTGACTTTGTCAGTTGCTGATTCCATGGCTCGAACCCATGACCTTTTGGTCATACGGAGACAGCCTTATCGTTGCTCCAAGACTCCCCTTTAGATTTTGCACTATGTCTAATTTCATTAATTAAAGAAAGGTGGATTGCAGATAATTGCTTCTTAATTTTCTTAAGTTCAGTATTAATTTTTGCTAATTTAATTTTTAATTCTAAAACTATATCAGTCATATAGTTTAATTATGGTGCTAATGAAGTAGTTCTTTTTGCCAAGTGCACAATATGTGAATAATTAGGTGCAAGATAAGTAGATGATGTTCAAGCATTAAGCTAATCTTTATCTTAATTATATTTATTATTTTTGGTCATGGCACTTTCATACCAGATTAAAAGGGCTTCAAGTAGTATTATGTGAAGAATATGACATGCACAAAAGTGAAAATTTCGAAAGTAAGTTTTTAAGGATTTGGGTAAAGTTTCCAAATACAAAACGTTTTGGGAACTATAGAATAAGTTCCATAGTGATTTGTCCCCTATAAATTTGTTGCACAACAGTTAAATGATTCAAAAAATTCAATTTCAAAGTTTTGGGTTCAAAAAATTAATGCACTATACTTTGATGATCCTAAAGGTAAATAATTCTCTCTTTGACTCATTGATTGTGAGCCCGATTTCTCTATCTTCATTTCTCCTTCTCTACCTTCCTGCTCGCTATGTTTATGAGTGAGATTGTCTGTGAGGTTTGTGCTATTATTTTTGTTTTTAACCAATGTTTTATTATTGTTTCAATTTTAATGGGAGTTTTTGTTTATTTATTTGACTGTTAATACCTAAAATTACACTTATTAAAAATTTTCAAATAGCTTGTATGTATAGTTAGTGTATGTGAGGGTGTTGTAGGCTGCATCATTGTTGAAGAAAATTTGAACTTCCAAGGGTGGGTTGTGGGTTGGCTAGTTATGGCCTATGGTACTAGATGCAAGGATACCTGTGTCTTTTCTTTTTTAAGCTTTGAAACTTATGAAGATGAAGTATATGGTATGCTATGTTGGTTTCTAGTTTTTAGAAATGATAATGAAGTTTTAAATTTTTTTAATGTTATGGGCCAATTTTTTTTTATTTTATCCCCCCATGTGTGTTTCACCTTTATAAGGACTTCTCTTATTCTTCAGATTTTAGACGTCCTAAAAAACCCTCACATCTCTTGCTAATTTGATCTCGTTCAGTATGGTCCTTGTCTAATTTGATTTTTCCTAGTCAGGACCGATTTTTATACAGTGCAATCTACAGTTCTTATTTTTATGTTTATTCAGTCTTCAGTCTAACTCGGTCTTACAAGTTCGGGTCCAGGGTTAAACAATGAACATCCTTAGAACCCAGTGCACTATTTCTCCAAAAACCCAACAATTAGAACCAAATTCTCAGTTCATTAAGAATCCAAATACCCCTTTTTTCCAGAATCCCAACAACAACCACCTTTCCATAAAATTAAAATATTGAAAATAAAATCAAACTTAAAAGTAGCTCTAGTAGCACCAAGTAGAGATTAATTGATCAAGCAAAAATGCTGTACAAAGCTGAAATGAGAAAATACTTCATTATAAGCACGAATGGAGAATGCTCAAGGATGAACCACAATGGAAAGAGTACATTGCTAGAAAAAAATGCAGATGGTCGAGGGTTAGAGAGTTGCACTTTATCATCTAATCTAGATTCACAGAATAAGAAAGCAGACAATGAGGTCTAATATAGACCTATGACTAGAATGTCTATAGTTATGAAGGACAAGGAAAGGTAGATAATGAAGTATGTCAATTTCAGATTAGTTGAAGAGTAAGAGTTGGAAGGATTTAAAGCTACCTAGATGATGAAATCTTAGGCATTACAAGAACTTGCAAGTGCACCTAAGCTTATCGCGTGAGTTAAACAGAGGGAATTGAATTCACAAGTTCAATACAATGATACTTCTTCTATGAACCCAATAACTATGGGTTCGTAATCAAATGCTTGTTAAGATTAGTCAGGACTTAGAACCTCATATTACCTAGCTAATATGACTTAATTTAGCTATCTTTTGTAGTATTGTGTTGATCTTGTGGATTAGTGAGACATATTGTAGGTTAGGTGTAATGAAAGATAAGGTTGATAGACTTGGAACCTTTAGTGTTACTAATGTGTAATTTAGAAAATTAGAAAAATGAAAAGTGGAATTTGACCTTGTATTATTAAGATCTTAGATGTACTGTTGTATTCTAAGACGTGCACAAACCATAAAACTTGATTTTGTGAAAGTGGCTTGTACATTTTATGTTGTTACACATAACATCAACTTCTATGTCTATCTAACACAAAGCTTTTCTTTCGCATTTATAGAAATTAAGGTAGTTGATGTCTTATTTAGATGAAAGAGGAATGGCCACATTGTGATTTTTTTTTTTATAGTAATATAGACAGAATGAAAACTTTTAGCATATAAATTATTTGGGTTCCAAATTAATTTAGTGCAATTTAGGAGATATTGCGATTCTTTGAATTTAGTGAGAAGTGTGATCATCTTGAAAATGATTAAGATAAAATAAAAAAAAAAAGTAGGCACTTGAATGGGCTCTTAGCTGGATTCCATACGTACAAAATTTATAACCCATTCCCATCTCATGAACAATTACACTATCCAATCACTACATGAGTTAGTAGTGAATCTAGGAATTAAATCAAGCGAGGCAATGGGCTCAAGCACACGTGATTTGAAATTTTAAAGTTAACAATAGTCATAAAAATGAAATTACAAAGTTGATATAATCAAGGCAATTGTCCTCAAGGAGCCTTTATGTCTTGATAGCGGTACTTGATATCATCGTTTGATATAGTTTTAAAAAGATCATCCTCAAAAAAAGTAATAACAATATCATTTAAAAACCCATCCGATATTCTATTTCGCAAATTGGTCTTGATAATATGCATCACTGAGAATACCCTTTTAACAGTTGAGGTGGAAACTCGCAAAAGTAAAGCCAACTTCACAAGTAGATACATGCGAGGAAAGCTTAGATGCTTGTTTGTTTGAACCAGTTTTCTTGAAAGCTCACCAATTCCCCTTAAGTCAAAGAAATTCCCATCATCATGCACATTGATGATAAATGCATCAACTTCACAACTAAGTGCCTTAATGCCCAACTCATCAAAATTTTTGGATACAATTGAGCCATTCAAAGTATTTTTTCCCTAATCAAAATTAGAGAATGCGCATGTCGAGTTCAAATAAGCTACATTGAGAAGCAACTCAGTGCTCGCTTCAGGAAAAAAAAAGTATTAAGCTCTTGCATCTGCATATCAAGAATTGTGTAGAATAGATTAACATGATAGTAATGTTCATTTGTGACTTTAGAAACTTGTGGTTTACTCTGTCCCCAGATAACATGGAAATCATGCATGATAGGAATTTCAAGATCGCACTTGTGACAAAATGAATTA